>CM077197.1:40563802-40788802 GCA_039654625.1 Rhinogobio ventralis | reverse complement strand
ACAGTAAAATAGTGAAATATTATTACAATTGAAAATAGCTGTTTTCTATGTGAATACATGTTAAAATATAATTTATAATAAAGTCACGTTGTTTAAATGCAAATGCACTGGCGCATCTGTTCACCCATGGGCTGCTGGTCTGAAACCAGGTGTGTTCAGACGCATTGTTGGCGTGTTGCTATTTTGAGGAACTGAAAACGACTGCGCCACTGACCAACACAAACCTGGCTAAAGTCAATAGCGCAGAATTTTTTGTGTTATTTAAAGGTTGCGTTATGGCGCTTTACCGCTGCATGGTACAGTTCGGTACTTCTCGCTTTGGCGCATTTCCACTGCGTGGTGTGGTTAGCTTAAATAGTACCACCTCGGTTGAGGTTCCAAGCGTGCCGTACCGATACTAAAAAGTGGCGTATAAACACTGCAGATCACTGATTGTTCAGAGAGAATCGTCACTACCATTATATGCTTTTGTGACAGTGACATAGCGATTGAGACTCTAAACGCATAAATAAAAGATTAGTTTACCCTTGTGCGCCGTCGTTGTTGTACGAGTGCCTAAGACTCTCTTGTTTTTAGCAGTATTTTGTTTTGAAACAAACTTCTTCGTCTTGTAGTTAAAAACATCCACATGCTGAGAAGTAGAGGCGGCACAATTACAACGATCATTCTATAATCCCACCCACTTTAAAGCGGTGCTAACTGCAGTGGAAAACCAAACCGAGCCAAAGCGAGCCGAGCTGTGCCGTGCCGAACCGAGTCGTACCATGCAGTGGAAAAGCGAAGCGAGCTAAGCCGAGCCGTACCGTACCGAACCAAGCATTACCATGCAGTGGAAAAGCACTATTAGTAATATGCGCCTATAGGCGGTGCACAACGTGCGTACACTCAGATTATTACACACACAGGGACGCGCAGCAGCACACACACATTTTTAAATAAGAAAAATAAAAGGATTCCTCTCTGGAGAAGCGTTCAGTCTTTCCGCTTGCAAATTCCTCCATGTAAATAGCGAATCCGCCATGGTACAAGCACAACTGGCTTTTAAAGGGAATGGGAGATGAGACTCTGATTGGTTTATTGCACGTTACACCCAAAATACCCCCATGACTCATTAAGAGACTAGGGACAACCCTTTTGGACCATGCGCCTGGTGCGCCGACCGTTTTTTCCGTCGTTAAATGAGCAAAAGTGGATCCAGACACAAAAAGTGCACCTGCGCCTTTCAGGTGTAGGTTCAGGGTTAGTTACCCAGTTATTGTAATAACTATAGTAAGTACATAGTATGTACATGGGGAACGGGACTGTAATATAAAGTGCTACCGATGTAACTTAAAGAAACAATGTTCTATTTGTCATTTAATTTATGTTATTTCCAGTTGATTGTGTTCAAAATTTGGAAAAAGAATAAAACAGCAAGAAAGTGCAGGAGAAGAGAGAAACACGCCAAACATAAGTGTAAGTGTAACACAGCGTAAGACTTCCCAGAGACCCTCATTAGAGAAACGTGGAGGCTCTCCTGGAGCTTCAGATCAGTGTTTTCTTTATGAAGGTACTCACCTCCGTAGGGTATCAAGCAGACGTTGTGTTTGCAGGCCAGTTCCACGATCTTCTCCACATCACTGTGACAGCCTGCCAAAATGACATGACCAGGTTTGGGATTGGTTTTTTTTCAGGATTATTTGATGAATAAAAAGTTCAAAATAGCAGCATTTATTTAACCCTTATCCTCAAACCTCGTGGGTCAAAATGACCCGAAGCCCTAAAATTATACGTAATTTTTTTTTTCATTTCAATAATATTTTTTTTACATTTTTAATGCATTTTTTGGGGAGATTTTTTGTTAATTTTTAATGTATCTAGCCTTAAAATTACTAGATTTTAATCAATAAATAATTTTTTTTTTAATCAATTTTATTTTTTTTGTGTATTCGTGGTTCAAGTGCGACAAAAGTCATAGGGTCTTGGATCACTCCGATGAACACTCAATGTAAAATGAATTTCGCGTCAAAATGACCCGAATGAGACCTTTATATGCGTCTCAATATCCTATAGATTAGGAAAAAAATACTCTGTCACAGTTCTTAGTAAAAGTGAAGAGATTTCAGAGGCAGAGAAAGTGACTTTTCTTCAAGATTATGAAAACGAGGATTTTCTGAAGGAGACTGCGACGGTGACAGGATAATCTACTGAGGGTGAACCCTGGATGACCGGACGGATGAATTCTCTGAGAGAGAACGTTCTGGACAGAGGCGTGTATCGAGGAGGCACATGATTTGCTGGCCGCTTGGGTTTTCTCCTAATGAAAGCTCAGCCGTTAATCAGAGACGCTGGAATGGGTCCTGTCAGGAATCCACCATTCAGAGAGCAGCCAGAGTATCACTGGATGGCAACGCCCCTTTCCCCCTAATTAAAGCGGCAGCTCATGAATATTAATTAGCTAACAGAGGCACTGAACCCTTTGCAGTCACTCACTCGGCCAAACCACCATGTCGGGCACACGTCCGATCCTCCCCTCGCGCAGGGCAAAGATCTCATGCAGGCAGTGACCTGAGGAAGAGACAGAGAGAAGAAAGACATAAAAACCCAGCTAACGCACCTGACAGTAACCTCAACCAAAATAAACTTTCATGTGATATGAACACATGATCTAATTTATTTACTTGAGGTACCATGCAGGATTTATTAGAAGTAATGGTCTAACCTCTCAATAAATATACCAGTTTGGGGTGAGAAATTACTACTTTTATTGAGCAAGGACATTTTAAATTGATCAAAAGTTAGAGTAAAGCCATTTATAATGTTGCTAAAAACAAACAAATCATGGTTTCCACATAAATATTAAGCAGCACAACTGTGATAATAATCATGAGCACTAAATCCTCATAATAGAATGATTTCTGCAGGATCATGCGACACTGAAGACTGGAGTAATGATGCTGAAAATTCAGCTTTGATCTCAGGAATAAATTATATTTTAACATATATTCACATAGAAAACAGCTATTTTAAATTATCAAATAAATATAGCTTTGGTGAGCAGAAGAGACTTCTGTATAATGATTAATATATTAAATTATAAATTTTCATATATAAGAGTAATGTGTTTTGATCAAATTTAAATTAATTATATTAAAATAAAATAAAAAAATTGATTTATTTTGGCTTTAGCAATTCTGTCACAATCTTACAAACTCCCTTTTAGGAAATTGTGATAAAAAAATGAATTATTTTATTTAAACCCTAAAATCTAAAAATCTAAAATCATACAATAATTATAGTTAAATAAAACCTATTTTAGGACCATTATATTTTTTTGCATTGTCACATTTTATCAAGAAATGTATATTAAAATAAGCTGAATTTCTTTCCCATGAGTGAAATGTGAGGTAAAACATGACAAAATTCTTATGCATGCTTGGAAATTTGATAAAACTAGTTTCTGCCAAGCACAAGGTTCTTTACCATGCGCTCGGAAAACCCGGTCCTCCGGATCATGTGACGCGGACACACCCGCTGCTTTCAGATCCTCCATGAAGGGCTCGTTCAGGTTAGGAGGCGTGACTGCACTCAAATTTAGAGTGGGCTGGAGGAAGACACACATGGCTTATATTATACACACAATCACACACACACACACACACACACAACACAAGAGTCTGGCTGAAGCACACTCGACTTACTGTCGCAGGAGATTTATGCTGTAAACTGGCTCCAAACGTGCCCTCAAACCAGTCCTTCAGACTTGGTAAAATGAGCCCACTCAACCGATACCTGAAACCAGCAAAAAAACGCTTTCATGAGTCACAATCTGCAGCAAACTCTCACTGAACCGTTTCCTCAAATCTAGACAACATTGTCTAACTCTGCATTGCCCATGCAAGTCTATACAAAACATGTGATGTGTGGGTTAATACTGACTAGTTCATGTCAACTGTACGGTTATACTGTAGGCATTTTTGTAAAAAAAAAAAAAACTCTATTTGGATTATTTCTTTTATGATTTTTCTTCTTAATTAAATGAAATTGTAAACTATTAAAACCTCAAAACTATTTAATTAATAAATAAAAATCTATTTAATCCATTAAATCTTTTAAACGCTCACTCTCTGACCTTATTCTGTCAGATGAGCCCTTGTGTTGAGTTTTCCAGCCACTAGATGGCATGAGCACATCACACTCACATCAACAAACTGACCTCACCACAGAGGAGCTCACATAGCCTACCAAATATAAATGTTATATACCCAAGTAAAACAATATTATATAACAATATTGTATAAAACAAAAAAACATTTCCACAACAATGATAATAAATACTAAGTATCAATAATAACTGAGCATCAAATCATCATATTAGAATGATTTATGAAAGATCATGTGACACTAAAGACTGGAGTAATGATGAAAAACTTCATGTGCTAAAACCATTCCATGATGCATGTCAGGTGGCCCAGTCTGTTGTGATTGGTCTACTCGGCTCTGATTGGTCAGATGGCCCAGTCTGTTGTGATTGGTCTACTCTGCTCTGATTGGTCAGGTGGCCCAGTCTGTTGTGATTGGTCTACTCTGCTCTGATTGGTCAGATGGCCCAGTCTGTTGTGACTGGTCTACTCTGCTCTGGTTGGCCAGATGGCCCAGTCTGTTATGATTGGTCTGCTCTGCTCTGATTGGTCAGATGGCCCAGTCTGTTGTGATTGGTCTACTCTGCTCTGATTGGTCAGGTGGCCCAGTCTGTTGTGATTGGTCTACTCTGCACTGATTGGTCAGATGGTCCAGTCTGTTGTGATTGGTCTACTCTGCACTGATTGGTCAAATGGCCCAGTCTGTTGTGATTGGTCTACTCTGCTCTGATTGGTCAGATGACCCAGTCTGTTGTGATTGGTCTACTCTGCTCTGGTTGGTCAGATGACCCAATCTGTTGTGATTGGTCTACTCTGCTCTGATTGGTCAGATGGCCCAGTCTGTGGTGATTGGTCTACTCTGCTCTGCTCTGATTGGTCAGTCAGATGGCCCAGTCTGTTGTGATTGGTCTACTCTGCTCTGATTAGTCAGATGACCCAGTCTGTTGTGATTGGTCTACTCTTCTCTGATTGGTCAGATGGCCCAGTCTGTTGTGATTGGTCTACTCTGCTCTGGTTGGTCAGATGACCCAAATTTGTTGTGATTGGTCTACTCTGCTCTGATTGGTCAGATGACCCAGGCTGTGGTGATTGGTCTACTCTGCTCTGCTCTGATTGGTCAGATGGCCCAGTCTGTTGTGATTGGTCTACTCTGCTCTGATTAGTCAGATGACCCAGTCTGTTGTGATTGGTCTACTCTGCTCTGATTGGCCAGATGGCCCAGTCTGTTGTGATTGGTCTACTCTGCTCTGGTTGGTCCGATGACCCAGTCTGTTGTGATTGGTCTGCTCTGCTCTGATTGGCCAGATGGCCCAGTCTGTTGTGATTGGTCTACTCTGCTCTGATTAGTCAGATGACCCAGTCTGTTGTGATTGGTCTACTCTGCTCTGATTGGTCACATGGCCCAGTCTGTTGTGATTGGTCTACTCTGCTCTGATTGGTCAGATGGCCCAGTCTGTTGTGATTGGTCTACTCTGCACTGATTGGTAAGATGGTCCAGTCTGTTGTGATTGGTCTACTCTGCTCTGATTAGTCAGATGACCCAGTCTGTTGTGATTGGTCTACTCTGCTCTGATTGGTCAGATGGCCCAGTCTGTTGTGATTGGTCTACTCTGCTCTGGTTGGTCAGATGACCCAATCTGTTTTGATTGGTCTACTCTGCTCTGATTGGTCAGATGGCCCAGTCTGTTGTGATTGGTCTACTCTGCACTGATTGGTAAGATGGCCCAGTCTGTTGTGATTGGTCTACTCTGCTCTGATTTGCTTTGTCAGCAGAAAACAGCATCTTCTCCACATGAACAACACAAACTAAACTCTTCCAATCTCAGCTACAACTACAGTGTTTGACGGTCAAAGTAGACGTTCACCAGCAGCCAATGAAGACCATAGACTGGCATTATGCAAATGTGTTACAAACCTACGTAGGTTTGGACAAAAAAAAAAAAAAATCAGAGACATTTTGCAAAATATGTTCTTGTGTTCCTCAGAAAAAAGAAAGTCATACAGACATCAGGGTGAGTAAAGGATGACAGAACTGTCTATTTTTGGGTGAACTGTCCCTTTAAGATTGTAGTGCACTCAGTTCTGCTTAACACATTTATATCAGGTTGAAATCCACTCGGAAGAATTCTGCATATTTTCCCCAGAACAGGTGCAGAAAATATCTGAGTGTAATTCGTATGTGTTTGGTGCATCGTACTCACCGTTTGCCTGTGAACTCTGCTTGACCCTTTTTATTGAACAGGAACCTGGAGTCACTGTAACCCCAGCCATTCCACTTCATGATCTCCTGCCTGAAAGAAACAGAGGCCACAAGTTTACATGCTGTTTGACAATATCACAAAGTATATTCAATGACATGCAACCTTTGTCTTGCACGTCTGCAAATATAACAATCACAGTGGCCATTATAGTGACCGGCGGAGATGAAACACTCCTGTCTTTTTTAGTATGATAATGAGAGCTCATAAACAAATGATAGCGTTACGATGGATGGATGACCCAGTCTGTTGTGATTGGTCTACTCTGCACTGATTGGTCAGATGACCCAGTCTGTTATGATTGGTCTACTCTGCTCTAATTGGACAGATGGCCCACTCTGTTGTGATTGGTCTACTCTGCTCTGATTGGTCAGACGGCCCAGTCTGTTGTGATTGGTCTATTCTGCACTGATTGGTCAGATGGCCCAGTCTGTTGTGATTGGTCTACTCTGCTCTGATTGGTCAGATGGCCCAGTCTGTTGTGGTTGACCGCTTACAGCGCGTGTCAGAAACCAAATGCCCATTACCACACTGTATCTGATTTTCAGCTCTTCCTCAGCTCTTGATACACAGCGATATTAACAGTAACAGTATGGCATCGGTTTTACTGTATCAATCTCATCACAGTGGGGATGTGACGGTGAGGAAATTTAAACGCTAATTTTAAACGTAAAATGTGCACGGCCACTCGGGCATTCATAACGGAGCGGTGCGGAGCAAAGCGAGTGCTTTCAATGAATTCCTATGAAAGTTAAGCTTCCATAGGCATGAACTGAAAACGCGCCAGACTGGACACGCAACGTGAATGACAGTGCAGCCGTGAATGTGTGCGCTCTGTGCGGCCGTGAATGAATGCCAGGCGGCCGTGCTCATTTTACTTTCGGTTTAGAATTAGCTCCAATTCGGGGGCGGGTTGCTTGAATTGTGGGTTCATTAGCCTATTATTCTTAATGAAAAACACAACAACAAAACGGTACAATGACAAACTCACTTAAATAGGCGCTTTTACATTTCGCTTTGAAACCAAATCTTCTGCGATCATCTTGTCTGTCAGCTCTTCGCTCTCGTGATGAATGAGATCTGACTCCTGCTGCGTTTGTGCTGCGACTCATTCGGCTCATGCTGTATTGAGCAGACACGTTCAGTTTTTAATTGTAGTGTCTGTTCTCTAACTGATTTTATTATTATAAAAATGAAAACGATAGTGGGGGCGGTGCCGCGGTGGGAAAGTGTGTAATCTGTGTTTCACCTGAACACCGGCAACACCGACTATTGCAGCAAGCCTACATCACAGTATATTTGCTTTGTCAGCAGAAAACAGCGTCTTCTCCACATGAACAACACGAACCAAACTCTTCCAATCTTAGCTACAACTACAGTGTTTGACGGTCAAAGTAGACGTTCACCAGCAGCCAATGAAGACCATAGACTGGCATTATGCAAATGTGTTACAAACCTACGTAGGTTCAGCTGAAAGTGAGACTGGAATTACTGACGACTTGTTTCAGCTGTTCAGAATTGCTTCTTTCTTTTAGAGACAAAAACTCCATTTATCTGCACTTGTTCTTTGAACATTTGTAGACCTTTTAAACTCACAAACAACATTATGAAAGGTAATATCTGAAAAAGCATGATAGGGGCACATTTAAACAAAAGGTCCTTCTTGATGAATGTTATATTTTTGAGCAACTTTGTTCATCTGTCACACACTAGTACTACCAAGAGGAAATATTTTACGAGATACGAGAATGCTGAAAAGCAAATGTTTCTGACTGCTACTGGCAACAATCTCTACATCTTCTACATCTACCATTTCTCTTTGACAACAAACATTCACTTACTGAAATTCCAGCAGTATCTTATCAATGAACTACACAAGATATACAAGGCTGTGGGATAAAAGTGAGGCCTATTGTTTCAAACATTTTTCTATATACTGCCCATATGTTGACCAGGAGAAGTAAAGCTAGGGTCTTTCCCAATACCCACACTTGCGGTCTTGGCCTCTTGAGAGTGTGTGTACACAACAGGAAGTATAAGTGTGTCAGACAGGAAGTATCAGACTGTCCCAGGTCTGAAAGATACCACACCTCAAAGCATACTAAATCTGCCAAATTTTTGGTTTTGTTAATATTTATTCTGTAGAAAGTTCAACATAAATGGTGATGAAAGCCAAAATATTAAATGTCACATGTATATTTACTAGTAATCCACTGTTTTGTAAAGGGGGTCAAAATGACAGTTTTCACATGAGATTTGGAGCCAAATTGCAGGGGTGTAAAAATGGCTTTAGAAAGATGGCAGCGTCATTATTTTATTTTCACACAGAGATTGGTAGCTCTATTAGTAACATCTGTTGACTTTAGCAATCTTTGTTGCATTATATGCCAACGGTGAATGTTCAAAAAGGGAAAAAGCACTTGTGGTTTTTTTTTGCCTCAAGTTTGCATGCCTATAATAACTCAAGTATTAAAGATCTCTTAATATCCTTTTAAATTCTGCTTCTTAAACATTTCTTTTAACATCTTCATTTTAAAGGCCCTCGATGGTTCAGTCCCAGAGATATGGAGATCTCAATGCGGCTCCATAAAATAAATTGTAAAAAAAATGGTAAAGTAAATTGGTCAATTGTAAACATTTTCAGTGGCCAAAAACCAAATGTGGGTCACTTTGCATACAGCTGATACTTTTATTTCCATTTAAAGAGGAATCTCTGAAGAAGAAATAATGTTGAAACTAGAAATGCATCTAGTTTTTTTCTATCAACACAATTGCATAGAATATACCTGCCTGAGTGCCATAAAAAGTATTTTTCCAAAGTTTGCGTACCTGTAACTCTAAAAGTATTAAAGATATCTTAAGATCCTTCTATATGCTCATTCGTAATAAACTTTTCTTTTGTAATCTTCATTTTCAAAGACCTATAAGATTCAATCCCAAAGATATAGTGACCTCAATGCAATGCCATGTCCAAATTGTTGAATTTTACCCATTTTCAATGTTCAAAAACCAAACGTGGGTCACTTTTTAAAGAGCTGATACTTGTTGTGTTTAAAGAAGAATGTCTGGCGAACAAATAACACTAGAGAAACTACAGGGGGGTATTCCAGAAAGCAGGTTATGTGACATACCCGGGTATGTTTAAGAGTAAGTTAGCAGATAACCTCAACTTTCGGTTCCAAAAACGGAGGTAACTTTCAGGGTATGTAAGTAACCATGGCAACTCACTCTCTGAACATAACCTGTTCCGGAGCAGGTTATGTTCCAGGGTTAGTTTGCTTAAGAGGTATTCAGATGCGTTTTATATCATTAATATACACTCACCTAAAGGATTATTAGGAACACCATACTAATACTGTGTTTGACCCCTTTCGCCTTCAGAACTGCCTTAATTCTACGTGGCATTGATTCAACAAGGTGCTGAAAGCATTCTTTAGAAATGTTGGCCCATATTGATAGGATAGCATCTTGCAGTTGATGGAGATTTGTGGGATGCACATCCAGGGCACGAAGCTCCCGTTCCACCACATCCCAAAGATGCTCTATTGGGTTGAGATCTGGTGACTGTGGGGGCCATTTTAGTACAGTGAACTCATTGTCATGTTCAAGAAACCAATTTGAAATGATTCGAGCTTTGTGACATGGTGCATTATCCTGCTGGAAGTAGCCATCAGAGGATGGGTACATGGTGGTCATAAAGGGATGGACATGGTCAGAAACAAAGCTCAGGTAGGCCGTGGCATTTAAACGATGCCCAATTGGCACTAAGGGGCCTAAAGTGTGCCAAGAAAACATCCCCCACACCATTACACCACCACCACCAGCCTGCACAGTGGTAACAAGGCATGATGGATCCATGTTCTCATTCTGTTTACGCCAAATTCGGACTCTACCATCTGAATGTCTCAACAGAAATCGAGACTCATCGGACCAGGAAACATTTTTCCAGTCTTCAACTGTCCAATTTTGGTGAGCTCGTGCAAATTGTAGCCTCTTTTTCCTATTTGTAGTGGAGATGAGTGGTACCCAGTGGGGTCTTCTGCTGTTGTAGCCCATCCGCCTCAAGGTTGTGCGTGTTGTGGCTTCACAAATGCTTTGCTGCATACCTCGGTTGTAATGAGTGGTTATTTCAAAGTTGCTCTTCTATCAGCTTGAATCAGTCGGCCCATTCTCCTCTGACCTCTAGCATCAACAAGGCATTTTCACCCACAGGACTGCCGCATACTGGATGTTTTTCCCTTTTCACACCATTCTTTGTAAACTCTAGAAATGGTTGTGCGTGAAAATCCCAGTAACTGAGCAGATTGTGAAATACTCAGACCGGCCCGTCTGGCACCAACAACCATGCCACGCTCAAAATTGCTTAAATCACCTTTCTTTCCCATTCTGACATTCAGTTTGGAGTTCAGGAGATTGTCTTGACCAGGACCACACCCCTAAATGCATTGAAGCAACTGCCATGTGATTGGTTGATTAGATAATTGCATTAATGAGAAATTGAACAGGTGTTCCTAATAATCCTTTAGGTGAGTGTAGTTATTAATATAATCAAATTTGTTTGTTATATAATATACAATATTATATATTAATTCTAAAGAATTACAATAAAAAATAAATAAAAAATAAGTTTAAATGTTAATTCAATTTAAATATATTTATTATTTATTTTATTGTCATCTCACACATGGATCTGCATTCAATTAATTAGCATCAAACAAACAATATAATCCTTATTCTCAGTGAATAAAGATTACTTATTATACGAAGACAACCACCAAATAAGTGGCGATGTGCACTAAGTAGGTTATGTAAATCGCCATTAAAATTAAGAAGAGGAAGTAGAATGGCGCGCTGTCTGTTTCCATGGTGAATCATCGATTCGTCGCTCTGTTGAGAATGTCTTGTGTGTTAAACGGGAACATACTCTAAGTTGGCTGAACTTACTCCCGGACTCATTTTTGGAATCAGCATACCTCGAGTAAGCCAGGTTTGGGTTAATCAACCGAGAGTTCAAGGTACATGTGACGGTAAGTTAACCTTGCTTTCTGGAATACCCCCCAGATGTATCTTGTTTCCCTCTATCAAAACAATCGCATAAAACATACCTCTGCCCAAACACGTATTTTTGTTCCTATGACACATTTCTCTTGTACTCTTCAATTTTTAAGGCCCTGTATGGTTCAATCCCAGAGATAATGGGATGTCAATGTGGTAACATGTAGTTACGATACTGCGTATTTCAACTCTTGGTAGCTTCAGAAGCTGTTAAAATGTATTCTTCAGATATTCCTCTTTAATTGCAACAAATATCAGCTGTGTGCCACACATTTGGTTTTTTGATCGCTGAAAATGAGTACAATTCAACAATATGAACATGGAGCTACTTTGAGATCCCCATATATATGTAACTAAACCATATAAGGCCTTGAAAATGAAGATTTCAAAAGAAAAGTTTGTTAAGAACCAGAATCTAAAATCATATTGAGATATCTTTAATACTTTTAGAGTTACAGGCATGCAAACTTTGGAACTCGGACAGGTATGTTCCACGCAATTGTGTTGATAGAAATTTCAACATTATTTGTTCTTCAGATATTCCTCTTTAAAAGAAAAAAGTATCAGCTGTATGCAAACTGACTCTTATTTGGTTTTAAACCACTGAAAGGGTGTACAATTTACTCACAGAGCCACATTGAGATCTCCATTTCTCTGGAATTTAACCATATAGGGCCTTTAAAATGAAGACAACAAAAAAAACTTTTTTTAAGAACCAGAATCTAAAATCATACTGAGATATCTTTAATACTTTTAGAGTTACAGCCATGCAAACCTTGGAAAAACTAATTTAAAATTGATAAATTCATTATTTACAATTTACTCATGGAGCCACATTAAGATCTCCATATCTCTGGGACTGAACAATCGAGGGCCTTTAAAATGAAGATGTTAAAAGAAATGTTTAAGAAGCAGAATTTAAAAGGATATTAGGAGATCTTTAATACTTGAGTTATTATAGGCATGCAAACTTGAGGCAAAAAAAAAAACACAAGTGCTTTTTCCCTTTTTGAACATTCACCGTTGGCATATAATGCAACAAAGATTGCTAAAGTCAACAGATGTTACTAATAGAGCTACCAATCTCTGTGTGAAAATAAAATAATGACGCTGCCATCTTTCTAAAGCCATTTTTACACCCCTGCAATTTGGCTCCAAATCTCATGTGAAAACTGTCATTTTGACCCCCTTTACAAAACAGTGGATTAAATATACATGTGACATTTAATATTTGGCTTCCTTCTTGATTTATGCATTTCTTTCACCAGAAAAAAAATGATCAAAATCGAAATTTTTAGCCGGGGACCTCTGGTTGAGTTGACACGGAATGACCTATTAGGGTAAATCACCTTATAAAAATAAGTAACTTGACGCTTCAAATAACGATTTTATCAATGACATTGTTACACCAGTAGGTGGCGACTGTTAAGAGACTGTTAAGACTGATTTATCCAGAAATGAAACAATGAAACATCATTCATTCAAACTAATTAAACATTTTAAATAGACAGCAGCAATTAACATTTTGTCAGAACCTCTAGTAAATTGCATGTTATTTTGTTTAGTTTGAAACAAATAACAAAATATTGATTCTCAATTTATCCAGAATCGCGCAGCTCTACCTTATACTTGTTTTGCATCTTTAGTTTCGGTGTTAAAAATAAAAGTGTGAACGCTAAAGCAAACCAGGACTAAATGTATCTTTTTTTTGGTCCAGGCCAAAAAAAACAATAGAACCAAACTATTAGAAGTTTATTTTAAAGAGCAAGTACTGTAAATAAAGCACTGTAAAAACAACATGTTGCAAGTGTGTCCCATCGAGTAATCAAAAGTTCGACTTGTGGTCCGTCGCGCCCACTTGAACACTTGGGCCAAATACAGTAAATACGTAGGCAAGTGGTCAAGTGCAAAGAGCGCAAGTGTGGGTTCATACTGAGAAGTTCAGTCAGAGAAAACACTTGTGATCTGGGAAAACAGCATGGCATTGACAGCACGGCCAAAACAAATCTACATACTAAAATCTTTCTTCTGGTTTCAGTAGGTCAAAGGTTTTTTCACCTCGTGTCCAGCACTAGATGGCAGCAAAGTGTCGTTAGCAAATACAGAGTCAGGCCACCCCAGCCCTCATCCAATCAGAGCACAGTTTTCCATACTAACTTTTGACACACAAAACACAACTTGTGGGGAGATCACCTCATATTTACATTCATAACCATGAACTGCAGGACCAATCATTTATCCACTAGGAAAGTGATAACAGCCGTCACAGATATAACAACTTAAAAGAAAGAAAAAGCAAAGAACATGTGCACAATCACAGCAGAGGTGCTCTAGAAAGACAAATGAGACAAGTGCTTAGTCTATAATGGGCATAACAGTTAACCTGATGAGCCTCAGGCCAGTGCTGTTGAAACTACAGACACACAGAAATAACCAACGCCCTTTCCTTCCACAGAAGCACCATCATCCCTTCCAATGAAAGCACATGTCTGAACACTCAAGGAAACAAGGACATTAGCAATCTTTACAGACCCAAGGCCTCACAAACAGAGACGTTCAGCCAACACTGCGACCTCCAGAATAAAATAACACTTTATAATAGCTTTCATTAAGCACATTATGCTTGGAAGATGGGAATCAGTTAGAAAGGTCACTATTTATTCTCCAAATAACACTTCTAGGGAGATTATAGATACAGTTCACACAACTAGAAAACCTCATCGTCTAGTTATAGCCTTGTGTTGCTCATAAAAACCTTTTCCTTAGAAATCAAAAGCACTTATTACACAGAATGAGCCCATTTTCCAAGCACTGAAAGTGGCTGTCAAGCCCCAAAAAGCACCATATGGCTCGGTGCATATGACTCTATGGTAGCTTTGAGTGAGGAACAGATTGAACTGAAAATGCCCTGGTTGTTAAATCTCGTTTACTTGAGGCTGAGTAGATGACAGGGATTATTTTTGGGTGACCTATAGCTTTAAGGGCTGATGCGTGTTTATAATGGAGGAGCCAACAGCCCTGCTGTGACAAGCGTCTTCTTCATTACCGGTTTGGTCGCTGCGAGACGATTATAACCCCAGTGATATAATGAGCACAATGCGAGAAAACCCGGCGGTGTCCATCATCAGTGTGTGCTGGTATCGCGCGCCACCGCGCCCTCCTCCGGGATGTGAATGGACACTTTGTTTAGGTCCAGCTCTCGAGCGCAGCGCGCGCACGCAGTGATACAATGTAACGCCCGATGCTGGATTCCTTCAAGCGACTGCTGTTTAAATGCTGCGGTTATGTGTGTATCGCGCGAGGAGCTGGATCCCATAGCACACAGGTTCACGCGCACATACTGTACCTCCTCTTCGGCACCGGTGTCAGGCTGCTCGGGTTGGTTCGGGACGTCTCGGCTTTGCACTCCTGCGCAGCGACGCCCGTGTTTTCTTCTTCTGGCCTTTTCTGCAAATGTCCGGCAATGATCCGGAGTCTTTGCTGTGCGGTGCTGTTGCTGCTGCCGTTTGACGCCATGCTGCTTCCGTGTTTGCTGTCAGAGGTCAGCGCGCGGCTGATGGAGGGATGTGAGGTGGAGATTACACACGCGTCCCGTCATGCACCGCACTCCGCCTCGGCGCCTCGGCGCCTCCCTCCCCGCCAGATCCGCTCTGCAGATTTCCCCTAAAATTATCCTTAAATAATTTATTCTATAAGCATCACTTTTTCAATATGTCTTACTATCTCATCTTTTAGAATAAATATGTTTTTTTTTTTTTTTATATCAAAAACCTACATTTGGCAGCATTTAAGTTCGTCTTTTAACAGTAGGCTAAATCTATTTACTGTAATTTGTGTTGTTTTCATACAGTTTGTTCTCACAAAAATAATACTAGACAATTTAGAATAACAATAAAGTCGTCAAAATTATGAAATAACATAAACTGAGTCTTCTTGGTTCCAGATTTGAACATGTCAGAAATGTGATAATAATCAGATAATAATTGTGTGTGTGTGTGTGTGAGAGAGAGATACATAAATGCATTTTATAATGTATATACACACATATATTATGTAAACAAACTTTTATGTTAGATGCATTAATCGTGATTAATCGATTTGACTATATATAGGTGGTGGTACGTGTCACATCCACATGGATGGCAGGACCCAAGGTTTCCCAGCAGAACATTGCCCAAAACATCACACTGCCTCCTCCGGCTTGCCTTCTTCCCATAGTGCATCCTGGAGCCATGTGTTCCCCAGGTAAGCGACGCACACGCACCCGGCCATCCACGTGATGTAAAAGAAAACGTGATTCATCAGACCAGGCCACCGTCTTCCATTGCTCCGTGGTCCAGTTCTGATGCTCACGTGCCACTGTTGGTGCTTTCGGCGGTGGACAGGGGTCAGCATGGGCACCCTGACTGATCTGCGGCTATGCAGCCCCATACGCAACAAGCTGCGATGCACTGTGTATTCTGACACCTTTCTATCTGAACCAGCATTAACTTCTTGAGCAGTTTGAGCTCCAGTAGCTCGTCTGTTTGATTGGACCACACGGGCCAGCCTTCGCCCCCCACGTGCATCAATGAGCCTTGGCCGCCCATGACCCTGTCTCTGGTTCTCCACTGTTCCTTCCTTGGAGCACTTTTGATAGACACTGACCACTGCAGAGACGCAGCACTGATGAATGGAAAAGAAGGCTGGGTCTCGAGCGTGACACATTGAAAAAGCTGCAAGACACGGCGCAGCGGTCAAAGTTGATAATTTAGCGCATATTTAAATAGAAAAACCATTATAAAGCTCTCTTTAAGCAGCGCTGAGTAATCACGCCATCATAAGTCTTTATGATTGGCCCAAAGCAGACTTACGTCAGCGCGTTCTGACTTCATACGTGAATATAATGGAAATATTAATTCTGCGTTCATGCAGCGCACATTACCGGTAATTTACTGGTAATGGTACAACTTCCTTACTGGTAAATTGCCGGAACTGATTTACTGGTATTTTTGAAAAGGTCATGTTCACACATGATCTCTTACTGGTAATTTACCAGTAAAGACTGTAAAGGGGCTACTGACAGCGCCAGACAAAGCATTTGTCAGTTGCATCTTGTTCCTGTGATCACAGTCCTTTTAATATAAAAGTCTTCTCTACTGAGTGACTCACTCGTGAAGACAGTGTTTGCATATATATACTGTCAGTAGTCTGTCAATGTATTTGTAAATTAATGTTAAGCACTCTGGTGGGTTAAATGGTGCAGTTTCAATCTTTATGTGCTTGACTAATTAATCACAGATGTACTTTAAAATACACTTCAACAAAACCTCTCACATTTATTTCCCAGATGCATACTTTGCATGTTGTATACTAGTATTTCAGACACATGGTACAGTTCTTTATGCTTGGAAATCTGTTTTGTCAGGGCCAATAAAATGTTTTCTGATATGAGTATGGAGTGTGTTAACCCGCTTACACCTGTGCCCTTCTGAGTCATGTGACCGTCTGATGATGTCATCACAAACCTCTAAGCTTCTCTATTTAAAGTGCTTTTCTCCGCACACCCTTGTAAATATGTGATGCATTGCTTTTACAACAATGGAAAAAGCCACATTTTTTGTGTTTGCTGAGGTTATGGAATGCTTAATTGGAAAGTGGTGTGTTACTGTGCAATGGTTATTTTAAGATATTTAGCAATTGCGGTATAGCCTCCGCTATGCTAATTGAACACTTGGAGAGCACGATCTGGGAAAAGATCATATAAATAACACATAAATAAATTAACATATCTGTGATTCCCAAAGTCAAAGGATGTTCGTTAGCAGTTGAACATAAAGGAACGAGCATGTTGTAATGATGATAATGATGTGATTTATTTGTTTTATGTTGTTGAGGGTCACAGGATGTGCAGTTTAACGCTGTTTTCCAGGGGCAGTTACAGCTTCATCCAGATAGAATGATCGTTTCCTCCAGGCCTGAGCTTTAAACTCCCAAAACAAAGTTCTGTAATGCACTGACTGCAAACAATTAAGAGTCGGAGTGTATCACAGAACTTTACTTGGAAAGCCACAGCGCTGCTCGCTGATTCTCCTTCTCAGGGATCCTCTTCTGTACGAGAGAAACGGACACGTTACATTTCTCATCTGCATCACAAATCTCTTTATTTATACACTGTAAAAATATTGATGAAATCATCAATAAATCATGGCAACATATGTTTTTCGACTTATGAAAACAATGTAAGACAGATATATAAATATATAATTTCTCTCTCTCCATAAATACATATATATTTATTTAATTATATATATAAATAAATATAATTTATACATAAATATAGAAAAAAATATATAAATAAATTCATTATATATATATATATATATATATATATATATATATATATATAAATATAATTTATAAATAAATAAATACATATAAATAAATATAATTTATAAATAAATAAATAAATATATAAATATAATTTATAAATAAATAAATAAATATATAAATATAATTTATAAATAAATAAATATAATTTATAAATAAATAAATATATATAAATATAATTTATAAATATATATAAATAAATATAATTTATAAATAAATAAATATATATAAATAAATATAATTTATAAATAAATAAATATATATAAATAAATATAATTTATAAATAAATAAATATATATAAATAAATATAATTTATAAATAAATAAATACATATAAATAAATATAATTTATAAATAAATAAATACATATAAATAAATATAATTTATAAATAAATATATAAATATAATTTATAAATAAATATATAAATATAATTTATAAATAAATAAATAAATATATAAATATAATTTATAAATAAATAAATAAATATATAAATATAATTTATAAATAAATAAATAAATAAATATAATTTATAAATAAATAAATAAATAAATAAATATATAAATAAATAAATATATAAATATAATTTATAAATAAATATATAAATAAATATATAAATATAATTTATAAATAAATATAATTTATAAATAAAAATATATATAAATATAATTTATAAATAAATAAATACATATAAATAAATATAATTTATAAATAAATAAATACATATAAATAAATATAATTTATAAATAAATAAATAAATATATAAATATAATTTATAAATAAATAAATAAATATATAAATATAATTTATAAATAAATAAATAAATATATAAATATAATTTATAAATAAATAAATATAATTTATAAATATATATAAATAAATATAATTTATAAATAAATAAATATATATATATAATTTATAAATAAATAAATATAATTTATAAATATATATAAATAAATATAATTTATAAATAAATAAATACATATAAATAAATATAATTTATAAATAAATAAATAAATATATAAATATAATTTATAAATAAATAAATAAATATATAAATATAATTTATAAATAAATAAATATAATTTATAAATATATATAAATAAATATAATTTATAAATAAATAAATATATATATATAATTTATAAATAAATAAATATAATTTATAAATATATATAAATAAATATAATTTATAAATAAATAAATATATATAAATAAATATAATTTATAAATAAATAAATATATATAAATAAATATAATTTATAAATAAATAAATATATATAAATAAATATAATTTATAAATAAATAAATATATATAAATAAATATAATTTATAAATAAATAAATATATATAAATAAATATAATTTATAAATAAATAAATATATATAAATAAATATAATTTATAAATAAATAAATATAAATAAATAAATATAATTTATAAATAAATAAATACATATAAATAAATATAATTTATAAATAAATAAATACATATAAATAAATATAATTTATAAATAAATATATAAATATAATTTATAAATAAATAAATAAATATATAAATATAATTTATAAATAAATAAATAAATAAATATAATTTATAAATAAATAAATAAATAAATAAATAAATAAATAAATAAATAAATAAATATATAAATATAATTTATAAATAAATATATAAATAAATATATAAATATAATTTATAAATAAATATAATTTATAAATAAAAATATATATAAATATAATTTATAAATAAAAATATATATAAATATAATTTATGAATAAAAATATATATAAATATAATTTATGAATAAAAATATATATAAATATAATTTATGAATAAAAATATATATAAATATAATTTATGAATAAAAATATATATAAATATAATTTATGAACAAAAATATATATAAATATAATTTATGAACAAAAATATATATAAATATAATTTATGAATAAAAATATATATAAATATAATTTATGAATAAAAATATATATAAATATAATTTATAAATAAATATATATATAAATATAATTTATAAATAAATATATATAAATATAATTTATAAATAAATATATATAAATATAATTTATAAATAAATATATGTATATATATTTATATATTTATTTATTTATTTATATTTTTTATATATATTTATTTATAAATGTTATATATATATATATATATATATGTATACATATTTATTTATTTATATATATATCAATAAATAAATAAATGTATACATAAATATATATAAATGTATAAAATAGTGCTGTCAACTCGATTAATCACAATTAATCGCATCCAAAATAAAAATTGGTATTTACATAATATATGTGTGTGTACTGTGTATAATTATTATGTATATATAAATACACACGCATTCATTTATATATTGAAAAATATAAAATAAAATAAAATTATATAATTACATATAAATATATAATATAAAAATAATATATAATATAAATGTGTATGTGTGTGTGAACAGACCATTTGATTACAGGCCTACTTAAAAACTGAACTGAAGTTGAAGTGGGTGGCAATTTTTAACAGTGTATGGAACAGTTATAATAATTCTCAGAATGAAAGATGATTGACAGGTGAGACTTATCAAAGCACTGCTGAGCTGGAGCTGAAAGTGAGGAGGCAGGCCAGAACTCCTCGAGCTCCCTAATGGCTATATGAAGAATTTAAATGAAGGATAAGATGCACAGAGTTGCAAACGTGGACTCGTTCACACATGCACATAATCACATCATGATCAACACATATGGCGGCCTACGGTGCGTATGCAGAAACAGATGCCTACGCGCGCACGTAAATTAAGTGCATGCAACAAAAAAGACAAAGTGCAGAAGAAGAAGAAGAAGAAGAAAAAAGACATTTGTCAACAAAAATGTAAATATCGCCTGTACTATCCCATCCACTCCTTCTATTTGCACAGTTAACTGGGGCAGCCGATACGCAGAACAGCTGACGTGTCGAAAAGGGTCCAAATTTGGAGCAGTGCATTAGTGAATCAACACCAAGTTTGTCATCCTGGAACACATCTCAATTTAACACACAAATCTAATCTCACAAACTAAAAGAGAAGTCGCAATGTTAAGAAAAGGGAAACTGAGGATGCCATATGTCATGCATTTGCACGCAGACATTTAAGTAGTTAACTTTCCATAGGAAAACTTCCACTCCAGCCAAAGTTACTTCAAGGCTTCAGTGGGTGAATATATCAATGAGTGGCGATGTGACAGTGTTTTATAAGCATTCGCGCGCAGTCTGTGAGTGCAATGCACACTTCCAGAGGAGAAAAAAAGTAAAAGAACATACCTGCAACTCACAGCACGAGACTGAATAAAGTGCGTTTGGAGAAGAAGCGCTCTGGTTAAACACGGTGCTCGTCTCTGTCAGAAGCCCCGGAGGATTTCACTCGGTGCTCGAGCAGATGACGCTCGCGCAAACTGTGGATGAAGCGCTTCCACGCCGCGTCCGTGTCCGTGTAGCAGCTGGAAGAATGTCGACGTGGAGCTGCCAATCGTGCGCGCGCAAACACGCACGCGCTTCGGGGGACAGAACTACAGTTTGCTAGTTTCAGGCACTGACTGGGGTTTAGACTAGTACAGTGGTTAGTTAATCTGTTAGTTAGTGCTGGAGATTCAGTGAGGTTCATAAGACACGTGTCAGCTCCTGAGATAGATAGATGTGCCCATAGCTGATGAAAATACATATAATGTACACGGTAAACCCGAATAAGTTGGCAAAACTGAAAAAAATTGAGGTGATAAGTTACATCAAATTTTTTAAGTTAAGAAATTCAAAGTTTAAGTAAGCAGAACTGGCTCATATACATTGTAATTGCTCTTAACTCAAAAATGTCCTCATTCATACATTTAAATCTTAATTTAAATATATTTTTAGTAGTGGAAATTGAGCTAGCTATAACTAGCTAATTCAGCAAATAATTGGCAAACGCTTAAAACCGTGCACAAAAAAAAACATATAACACTTAATTTTAGCATTTACTCTCCCTTTCAAATGCCATGGCAAAGCATGCTGGGAAGTAGCCCTGTTTCGGTTTGTCTAAATTAAAAGAAACAAGTTCATAGAACTCAAAACAATTCCGATTACTTAAAATGTGCCAGTTTCGTTAACTCGACAGAAAAAGAAAGTTCTAAATAGTCATAAAAGTTAATTTGATTGAACTAATTTGTTTAGTTTGAGTTTACCATACTCAAACCAATGAATTCTTTTGAGCGTTAGGGTTTACAGTGTATTGCAGTAGCTTACATACACACAATATACTTTGCACTCAGTTGACAGTTTGATTCAAGTGTCACGTTGTGGGTTGATCTTTTAACAAAAGTAATTATAGGCTACCCTTTGTCAGGTGATAATTTCAAACCTTTACACATCCCATCAGTGCAGACAGATCATTCACTCACACAGAGGCCAAATCAGTAATCCATTTACAGGCAAAAATACAGTTTTTTCATGCATCTGTCAATTTTGAGATTTTGGGCGTTTTGGCTTTTCATAAAGTGTTTATTCAGACTTGTGGGAAGAAAAAACATCCAAAATACGCTTGTAAGTGTATCTTTATTTATTTGCGTCTGTAGATTTCAATTACAGTACATTTATCTTTAAAGTTTTTTTTCTCCTGCAGTGAGTCAGAAATCTCCACTTCAGCAGCTTTACATACACCAAACTTTACAGTTTTATTCATACACTATATTGCCAAAAGTTTTGGGACGCCTGCCTTTACATGCACATGAACTTTAATGACATCCCATTCTTAATCCGTAGGGTTTAATATGGAGTTGGCCCACCCTTTGCAGCTATAACAGCTTCAACTCTTCTGGGAAGGCTTTCCACAAGGTTCAGGAGTGTGTTTATGGGGATTTTTGACCATTCATTTAGAAGCGCATTTGTGAGGTCAGGCACTGATGTTGGACGAGAAGGCCTGGCTTGCAGTCTCCGCTCTAATTCATCCCAAAGGTGTTCTATCGGGTTGAGGTCAGGACTCTGTGCAGGCCAGTCAAGTTCCTCCACACCAAACTCGCTCATCCATGTCTTTATGGACCGACGCTTTGTGCACTGGTGCGCAGTCTTGTTGGAACAGGGCCATCCCCAAACTGTTCCCACAAAGTTGGGAGCATGAAATTGTCCAAAATGTCTTGGTATGCTGAAGCATTAAGAGTTCCTTTCACTGGGACTAAGCGGCCAAGCCCAACCCCTGAAAAACAACCCCACACCATAATCCCCCCTCCACCAAACTTTACACTTGGCACAATGCAGTCAGGCAAGTACCGTTCTCCTGGCAACCGCCAAACCCAGACTCGTCCATCGGATTGCCAGACAGAGAAGCGTGATTGGTCACTCCAGAGAACACGTCTCCCCTGCTCTAGAGTCCAGTGGCGGCATGCTTTACCCCACTGCATCCCATGCTTTGCATTGCACTTGGTGATGTAAGGCTTGGATGAGCTGCTTGGCCATAGAAACCCATTCCATGAAGCTCTCTACACACTGTTCTTGAGCTAATCTGAAGGCCACATGAAGTTTGGAGGTCTGTAGCTATTGACTCTGCAGAAATTTTGTGACTTCTGCGCACTGTGCACCTCAGCATGCGCTGACCCCGCTCTGTTATTTTACGTGGCCTACTTGGAGTTGTTGTTGTTCTCAATTGCTTCCACTTTGTTATAATACCACTAACAGTCGACCGTGGAATATTTAGTAGTGAGGAAATTTCACGAATGGACTTATTGCACAGGTGGCAACCTATCACGGTACCACGCTTGAATTCACTGAGCTCCTGAGAGCAACCTGTTCTTTCACAAATGTTTGTAGAAGCGTCTGCATATATATACAGTACTGTGCAAAAGTCTTAGGCTCGCTAGTATTTTTACACACAAAAAGTGGGTTTAAGCCAGTTATTTATATCTTTTGCTGTAGTGTGTCAGTAGGAAATATCAGTTTACATTTATAAATTAATTGCCATTCATTTTAATAATGGATTTTTGTATGCATAAAGAGTCTGACAATAGTCTCTATGCTCCACATGGAGATCTGATCTCATCATCATCGAGTCTGTCTGTGATTACATGAAGAAACATAAAAAACTGAGACAGACTAAATCCAGAAGAACTGAGGCAACGTCTCCCAGACACTTGAGGAAACCTTCCTGCAGAACTCCATGAATAGGTGTAGGAATAGATGCAGGTGACAAAGGGTGGTCACCACAAATATCGATTTGATTTAGTTAATATAAGTTAATTCATAAATAAAAGCTATTTATGACAGCATTCTCACTTTAAAGCATTCTGACAAGTGCCTAAACTTTTCACAGTACTGTAGTTCTGCAGGAAGGTTTCCTTAAGTGTCTGGGAGACGTTGCCACAGTTCTTCTGGATTTAGTCTCAGTTTCTTCATGTAATCACAGACAGACTCGATGATGGTGAGATCAGATCATACCGGCTGCTATCAGACTTCTTGTGCATAAAAAAAAAAAAAAAAAATCAATTATTACAATTAATTAAAAATGAATGTTGATATCCTGATATTTCCTACTGACACACTACAGTAAAAGATATAAATAACTGGCTTAAAAACATTTTTCTTGTGACAATACCACCGTGCCTAAGACTTTTGCACAGTACTGTATATATTCTGAAGGTTCTTACAGAGGAGTTTGATAATATAATTATATATAATATCTAATATAAAATGCAGATTTTTTCCCCTGGCTGTTGACAGTATTTTCTGATTATAGAGTGATAAAGAAATACTCAAAAAACCCTCTGTAAAAACCTTTGATTCTAATATATCAAAAAAAATTAAACCTGACTTCATCCAATGTTCAGATGTTTGTCCTAGAAATGCATGCATGCATATTTAATTAGACTCATTTGCGTATTTAAATATAACGTTTCAGAAGATTTTTTGCATTTCTTAATGTAATCAATGGGTGATATCTATTAGTTAATGTTTTGTACCCTATTCACCCGGGGGTGTCTTGCCTTAACCTAAGCAGCATTTTAATGTTTAGTTTAACGTTTTGTAGGATTATAAACTGATTTAGAGTGGTTACACTGCATGTGAAAAAGGCTCACGTGAAATGGAAAGCTTAATGCCGAACAGCAGGTGTCGCTATCAGACAGACATGCAGGTCACGCGAGTTTGTAGGCGTGTTCAAATCACGTGCTCGTTTTAGATCGTACGTGTCCGTTTAAAGGGCTAAGCGAAAGTGCACGCAGGTGCTGCAATCTCGCATGACTTCCTCTGTAACCCAGATATATACAGTCCCTGCTTCCCGAGGGAACGTTTTGGGATCAGTTGTCACAAAAGGCGTTGATTAACCCTATTGGTTTTCATATAAATAAAATAAATGGCAACACAGCCTATTTAACCAGTAATAAAGTATACGTAATGTCATCAGTGTTTTTTTTTTTTAAATAAAGAATTATATTAGTTAAAATAATTATTAATACTTAAAATAAAGGTTGAGCTCTGTTCACACTCAGTCGGAAGATAAAAGGGGGCGTCGAACGCAACAGCTCAGCAAGCGCTTCCTATTGGTCAGCGTGGAGTGTGGGCGGGGCCATCAAATGACTGGGGCTTTCCGTATATTTTCATAACTCCACAGACACAGCATTTCCTTTACAAGTGCAGCGTATAGCAACGACAATCGGACGTATTTATTTTTTAAGCCATATTTTATTTCGCTGTGAAGGATTACAAACAAATAGGAGTTACGGCGGACGAGGAGAGATCCTCTCAGACATGATGGAGATTGAATTGCCTAAAATGCACCCAAGCCAACAGGTAAATAATATTTAATAATAATTATTTGCGTTACTAATATTATAGTAGCCTATTTTTATAGTATTAAAATGCTACTAAAAGTGCTAAAAATGTAACTGCACTATGACGTTACATCATTTTGCCCTTTGAACCTCGTCTTATGTGATTATTGCTCTTGTCATATATGTGTTACCAGATCACACACACACACACACACACTTCCAGGTGACTTTTTAATAGCCTTGCGTGTTTAAAAGTTTCAACATGAGACTATTTTGTTAATTTCTATAGCTCATGACATGGTGGAATAGTTGAAACGTCGTTTTTATATATATAGTCCGTGTTTTAGAGGCGTTTCCTCTCGTTTCTGATCATTTCACCCAAAATTCTGCATAGTCATTGAACGCGGGCCGTCCTATACGAAGGAAAGGAAGGAAGACACATCGAAATGCGAGTGTAAACATATCACAGTGATTGGAGGCGAAGCTGGCACTCCATTAAACTTCTGTCATGAGATGTGTCGTTGCGCTTTGATGTTTTTGCGTGTGATCCCGCAGCAGACAGACGCGTCTGCGCGTTCGCGCTTCTGCGCATGCGCGCTCACCGGCGCCTTGCACAATAGCAGGCGGCTCCAATCTGGAATGTGGCTGTTTACTTTATCCCTGTGTCCTGAAGAAGTGAGTTAAGAGATGCATCTCTATCACTGCTACTGTCATTCTTTATACCTAACTGAAAAAAGAGAGTTTATAGAGTTTTGGTAGCACTTTTTGTCTTTGACAAACATTATATAATGCTGAACAGTGTTTTGAGTGAATGCAGGGAAATATATGAATCAAGGTTGAGATCTTTTATATTTTTTATAAAAAGAGAAACATTATTATTAAAATGCAATCCCATCAAATGTGATCCGTCACACAGAAGAAATTATGATTTTACTGTAAATGTTTACGTTTTTTACTTCCAAAAATGGTACTTACTGTTAACCAACATGTTTTTACTCTTAGCATTTACCTCTTTTACAGGTAAAATTACAGTCATTTTTTACATACAAACTCAACGCAGGGCCTAAAATTCTTAAAATTCAGTAGTGTCTTTAGTGAATGCATGAAAAAATATATGAATATATATATATATATATAAATATCTTCTTATATTTTTAGACATCCACCATAGAAACACAGTTGGTTAAAATGAAAACCCATCAAATGTGATCCGTCACACAGGAAAATGTATGATGTAAATTATTTATTTTTTTACTTCCAAAAACGGTACTTACTGTTAACCAACAAGTTTTTACTGTATAATTTTACGGTCTTTTACCGGTAAAATTACAGTAATTTTTTACAGTGTACAAACTAAAATTCTTCAGAAGGTCAAACTTTATTTGAGCTATTTTATTTTCGCTTGTTTTTTTGTCTCTGTAAATATGAACAAACAGTGAATAAAATATTCAAATTAAACACAACATTTATGAAACACACACACACAGCACAGGACAAGATAAGATAAGAGAGCACTGCCAAACCCTCTCTCTTACACACACACACACACACACGCACGCACACACCAGAATGGGTAACAACATATAAAGTGTAGCCTAAATTAAGTCAGTAGAAGCTTGTTGTTTATAAGCTCATATACTATGTAAATTTGCAGAAACATTTTTTTTATTGTACACTACTATTACTGTAACGGATATCAATTCAGTTGATCATGTTCAAATTATGACTTTGTGTGATTGCATGTTAATTGTTAGACGGATACAGTTCTGATCTGGAACAGGCCAAAAGGGGATAATTAAAGGGGATACAGGTATCTGACGCATTTAAAACTCACAGCCTTTCATGCTAGGCTATTTTTATGTTAGATGAGATTTTATCAAACATAATCAATGACACCATATTAATTATTGTGCCGTGTTTAGGCTACCTAATGATCTGTCCGGCAGTATATAATGTAATAAAGTTTTAAGTATTATTAATAAAATTATTAACTGTTCCCAAAACTTTATGTATAAATGTGTGTGCACAATATGTAGGCACAATATGTAAGATTTTTGGATTAAAATATCCAAAAACCACTACAACAATGTTATATATTTTGTTGACTTGTGTACTTACATTATCCTAAATGTTTAAATCCAGAGAAATAAGCGATTTTAACCAGGACACGGACATCCGCGTTACGGGTAAGCAGACGTCTGCGGCATAATAAAAACTCTGCGAAATCAAGGCGTCATCAAGCTACGCCTGTTTTGAATAATCAGCCTCTAGCGGTGAAAAATTACATATTACATATTGTGCCTTTAAATATTTTGAAGGGGATTATATTTACAATATTTTTATGTGAGACAGATACTTATAAAATATTTTCTTCTTTTTTATTTTGTTGTTAATAAAATATCACTCATCCAAGCTTTTGTAAACAGCATAAGGCTAAGTTATTTCTTTGAGTATTTATTGGCATTTGAATCGGGGTCCAGGACAAAGACGCATTTGGGCCCCTCTCGTCCAAGGGCCTGAAACAACATTCCCGATCACCCCCCCTCGTTGAAGACAACTCTGCTTTAAAATAAAGTCATGTCGTCCAACAAAAGAGCTGAGTAGTTGTGCATTTGGGTGTCTTTTTTGAGAATTCACCTGTATTGGTAAACCGGTTTGGACTCTGACTACGTGCAGCACCTTCCTAAAAAAATAAAGAACAAGGTGCTCTCTTGTTCCTGCAGTGGTATATTCCACATTCCCGCATCTGTAGAGGAACAGGAAGTGAGACAGGCGTGAAAAATTATCTCTGCTTTATTGGGAAACTTTGCAGTTTTAATAACAGCTCTGGTTTCCCCGTTTCCATTAACCTGGATAATGATTACAACTCTTTGGCTATTAATTATGTAGTTAAGGTGTGTCTTAGATATTCTTTTTCACTTCTAAATACAATCCCCTCCATAGGCTCTGACAGTGACATTAAATGCAGCTGCGATATTCAAGCGTATGAACATATAAATAAAAATAAATAAACCTACTCGACAGATGTTTAATACAAAACCCCACATAATTAATGATGTGATCAAGCTTCATCATCATCAGCATCACATCTTACATCAGGTCGAAAACACTCACTGGGATCACTAAATGGATCATATTCACCAAATACTGTTTCCACAATCCTGAGCCTTTTGCATTTTAAAGAAGTAGTTCATTAACAAATGCTCTTTCAAATGCTTTTGATTCATTTTTTCTTTCTGTGAAACACTAAATCTTGGGCTCAGTGTTACTTTAGTATCATTGAGATATTGTATATATTTTTTGTTACTATTTTTTTATGAAATTTTATTTTTATAGCTTCTAAAAGTTTAATTAGAGTTAGTTTTAGTCATTTTTAAAGTTTTTAAGTTGCAGTTTTTCATTTATTTAGTATTAGGAAGGGCTGGGCGATATGGCAAAAAATATTCTCACTATATATATTTTTCCATATCATACGATATCAGTATTTATCACAATATTCATCTACCATTAATGGGGAAGGAAATGCTTTCCACATATTTGTTAGACCTTGAGAATGAGTGTAAACAGGTAAACTCCACAGAGTAGCTCCTTTTTATTCAGAGCTCCATGAAATCCATTTTATTATCCCCTAAATTATTTTCATTTTATTTTTTATTATTTTTGGGGAATTCTGTGTTTTATGATTTAATACAAATTTATATCACCTTTAATAGTTTAATCAAGCTTTTCAAAATGTAATCAAATGAAAATATAACAATTAATTTACAACAAAATATAAAAATAAAATACATTTAAAACATGGAAAATATTTTGGTTGCATGATATTCCTTAGAAATAATAATATTTAATTATTACTTTGAGAAGTACATTTTAGTATACAGTAGTGATCTATTTCTGTCATAACTTCGTGACGTTAAACCGGACTTTTATTTTGACGGTTTGTCGTGAAGACCCTTCAGTTTGTATTTGATGGGTGTTCGATTCCAGGTGTTTTGGAGTCGACTCCCACTGTAGTCGACTCCATTTACTTCACATCAAAACAGGGTCAGACATAAGACAAGATGGCAGTCGTTACACACTTAATTAATTTAAAACCCCCTTATTAAAATGAGTCTGTTCAAATTAGTCCAGTTTAGTGATGACTTGATGAGTAGCTATCAACGTTGCTACCCAGCTGTTGCCAATACCTAATTTTACAGAGGAAAAAGTCACGAAAAACAGCCGTGGTCACATATTATGTCAGAATTATATAAACGAGAAAGAAGGTATTCTTTAATGAATTATTCTTATTAAACGCACATGATCAATGTCTTAAAAGATGCTTGGACAGGAGAGTAAAAGATACTAAAAATTAATACAATACATACGATAATGTACACTTATTGATTTTTATTCTTGATGTGAGTTTTTTTATGATTTATGGTTAGTTTAATGATTATGAACACAAGGTTAACTATGGAAAATCAAATCTATATTTATTAATATACCATCAATTAAACTAAAGCTGGCACGGAGGTATATATCATTACAAAAAGTCTCTATGGATGATATTTCTAAAGTGAGCTACAGTACGTGTAGTATGGTGTCCAAATTTCTCGTTTCATTTCATTCACTTCTTGCTTATAGTGCACTCAACTGCCTTGCACTATATAGGGATTAGAGAATCAGTTAACAAGTGAGCGATTTCAGACACAGCAACAGAGTCGACACCCAGAGTCGATTCCTGTGCTGAAGTCGACCCCGACTCTGAGGCTATTCAGAGTCGAGGAATCGACTCTTTCGGAGTCGACTCCCCATCACTATTTGATGGTAGTGTTCCTCAAATGAAACGGTGAAAAGCTTGTGAAGTGACTCTCAGAGCAGCTCTGGAGATGAAGTTCATCTGTTTATGTGCTCATATATTAAGATGCAGACGCTGAAAACACCATGAGGTCACGTGTGTGTGTGTGTGTGTGTGTGTGTGTATCAGACGAAACCAAGAAATCACTAATTAGCCTATTAGCAACATGCACTGGCTGGCTGTTTTTATTTCTGCTGTGTGATTGGCTGTTGTTAGATTAATCCATTTAGAGTAAAAATGTCAAGAGTTTATTGTCCTTATCGATGTAAATTATTATCACAATCTCGATATGGCCCAGTCGGTATTTTAGTACTTCAACTTAAATGGAAACAAATAATGTAACTAAAAAAATAAAACAAGTTTAAGTTTTTTTTTTTTTATATTTTATTTTAGTTACAGTTAATGTTTATTTTATGTCAAAATATGAAAATGTTTTTTTTTATGGTTTTAGTTAACAACATTAACCTGAATGTCAGCTTCATTTTTGATGTTTGTCACGAAAAACAATGATAGAAGACTTTCTTTTATGAGACTTTTATCATCATGTTATGAGTAAAAATCTCCATCCACATTTTGCATGGACAACAGAAGCTCTTGTTTAGTGTTTCACAGGAGAAAGAACTGAAAATATTAATAGTTTTTAATGATAATAATGATGGCAATAATACTAATAAACAGCAATATTTTCATTTTTGGATTAACTGTCATTGGAATGATAGCATATGCTTTTGTAATGCACTTGTAAACAGCAGGATATGGTTAGAAAGTAAGAGGCTCTTTAAATATCCAAACATCTGAACTAAACAATCAGAAACACATTCTTCATTTATGTGTGTGTGTCCAGTCCGTCTTCTCGTGAGAGCAGTCCATTTATCAGTTGTTTGGATGTTTCATCATCTCTGTGGCTCCGCCCCCGTCTGTTATCTGGAGTTATCCGGAGAGGATGTGTGTGAGAGGGAGACGGGCATGTCGTTACATGCTCTCTGTCTGACGTCACTGTCTGGGCCACTTTATTATGGAATCATTCGCTTCATTCGCATTTAAATCAATCATGAATTCATCATGATTAGTTCTGATGGCGTATTTACGTTGTAAAATCTGCTGTGATGTCAATGCTGATGTCTGATTCAGAATTGCAAAAGAGAATTGGTTCCTAAAAAAAACGGCACAGTTCCTCTGTTGTCAGTACACACTTCTTCTCTGTTTAGTCCCCTGGGCCTTGTGATCTGAAGCTATATGGGAAGCTGATTTTCTCCAGATCTTGAGTCACATGGTTTTTCTGACCTCACGAACAGATACATACAGATGTTTATGCAAAGCTTCGCCTCTGTAAATAAATGGTAGAGGAGGTTAAAGACTAAGTAATCCATATCTCAGACACTGTTGATGTAATAAAGAACTGAGTTCCTACGACTATCAATCAAGAAAGTCTGAGGCCAAGGTTTTATAAATATTTTTGCCACTCAGCCTGGGAAGAATTTTAATGACCAGCATTTATAAATGTCTCATCTGCTGATGTATAACATTTAAACAACATTTTGCAGTGGAACTCATTATAGCACTCGAGTGCAGAGTGGCTGATTAACAATTTAAAGGGACAGTTCACCCAAAAATGAAAAATCTTATGCTTACCCTCACATCGTTCCGAGCTAAAAAGACGTCTTCGAAATACAAATGAAGATATTATAAACGAAACCTGATATTTTTGTCCATTCCACCAAAATTTGAATGCTTGTAAAAGAGAATGTAAAAGAAATCCATTTGATCGAGTGGTTTAATCCAAGTCTTCTGAAGAGAGATCGCTTTATATATATTAGTGTTGTCAAAAGTACCGACCTGCGATCCAAGTCGGTACTGAAATTTAAAAAATTTGACACTTTGAGCTCTGTTGAGCTGAAATCATAAACACCTCTGACTGGCCATTGTGCTCACTCGCTCATCGGATGTGTCTGTGATTGGCTACAATCAACAACGCATGGAAGTGTTTGAAAGTGTTTTGAAAGCGGGAGCAGGAGCATCTGAAAGCACAAGCAGGCGTCGACCAGTGGACCGGTAGGCTGATAGCCTCCTGCATTCAAACGCTCCCATGTGTATCTGTGTAAGTGCTCTGTGAAAAACGTCATTGATATATATTTACAACATGTTTTTGAAGCGCTGATCATTGTAGCCAATCACAGACATGTTTGATGAGCGCGTGAGCACAATGGGCAATCAGAGGTGTTTACGATTCCGCTCAACAGCGTTCAAAGCGTCACATTTTTAAAATTTCAGTACCGACTTGGTATCGCGGGCGGTACTTTTGACAACACTAATATATATATATATAGAGGCTTTTATTCGCATATAAACATTGATCAGCGCAGATGCATAGATCACATCAAATATGGTAAATGAAGCTCAAACATGCTAGAACCAATGAGTTTTGTTCTTACGTGTCAAGCGTGACCGTTTCAGCTTCTGTTTACCATATTTGATGTGCTCTCTGCATGTGCTCTTATCAGTGTATACATGGGAATAAAAGCCTAAATTAAATCTGATGAAAAGAATCTCAAAATGGCCAAATGTTGCGCTATTAATCTGTCAATATATCGATTTATTAAGTATCAGATTCTGATTAGATTGTTTAATCTTTGAGCTTAGATTTGATTGTTTTTACATTACTTTAACTCATCAAAAGTTAAGCAATTTTCAACGTTTAAGTTATACAAGTTAACAAGTTAATGTACTTAGCTATTAAAGTATTTAAAGTTATATAAGATTAAACTCATTTTTTAAGCCAGTTTGATGTAATTTAAGTTATACATAACTTATACATACTTAAAAATTTAAGGCAGCAACTTTTTAAGTTATTTTTCAGGGCCCGTATTCATGAAAAATCTTAAAGCAAAGGGTAGCTCCTAGTGACAAAATGTTTGTGACCGATCTTATTAGAGACACGCTAACATCTGCTAACATCAGAAATGCCACAGCACCAGAAATGGAAGTAATCACTACATTAACGTGTTTGGCAACTGGAAAAATGCAACTGTGCAGCAGTGATGATTCGGGTCTGTCACATCCTTCTTGTTGGCCCATATTAATAGGATAGCATCTTGCAGTTGATGGAGATTTGTGGGATACACATCCAGGGCACGAAGCTCCCGTTCCACCACATCCCAAAGATGCTCTATTGGGTTGAGATCTGGTGACTGTGGGGGCCGTTTTAGTACAGTGAACTCATTGTCATGTTCAAGAAACCAATTTGAAATGATTCGAGCTTTGTGACATGGTGCATTATCCTGCTGGAAGTAGCCATCAGAGGATGGGTACATGGTGGTCATAAAGGGATGGACATGGTCAGAAACAATGCTCAGGTAGGCCGTGGCATTTAAACGATGCCCAATTGGCACTAAGGGGCCTAAAGTGTGCCAAGAAAACATCCCCCACACCATTACACCACCACCACCAGCCTGCACAGTGGTAACAAGGCATGATGGATCCATGTTCTCATTCTGTTTACGCCAAATTCTGACTCTACCATCTGAATATCTCAACAGAAATCGAGACTCATCAGACCAGGCAACATTTTTCCAGTTTTCAACTGTCCAATTTTGGTGAGCTCGTGCAAATTGTAGCCTCTTTTTCCTATTTGTAGTGGAGATGAGTGGTACCCGGTGGGGTCTTCTGCTGTTGTAGCCCATCCGCCTCAAGGTTGTGCGTGTTGTGGCTTCACAAATGCTTTGCTGCATACCTCGGTTGTAACGAGTGGTTATTTCAGTCAAAGTTGCTCTTCTATCAGCTTGAATCAGTCGGCCCATTCTCCTCTGACCTCTAGCATCAACAAGGCATTTTCGCCCACAGGACTGCCGCATACCGGATGTTTTTCCCTTTTCACACCATTCTTTGTAAACTCTAGAAATGGTTGTGCGTGAAAATCCCAGTAACTGAGCAGATTGTCTCAGCCAACAACCATGCCACGCTCAAAATTGCTTAAATCACCTTTCTTTCCCATTCTGACATTCAGTTTGGAGTTCAGGAGATTGTCTTGACCAGGACCACACCCCTAAATGCATTGAAGCAACTGCCATGTGATTGGTTGATTAGATAATTGCATTAATGAGAAATTGAACAGGTGTTCCTAATAATCCTTTAGGTGAGTGTATATATATATATATATATGTATGTGTGTGTGTGTGTGTGTGTGTGTGTGTGAGAGAGAGAGAGAGAGAGAGAGAGAGAGAGAGAGAGAGTATGGTAAAACAGGAAAAATGACGCCTGTAATTCCAAAGTGAAGGTTTATATAGACTCTATACTTAAAAGCGTTTTTTTTTTCCTTCTTGGACAACCAACCAATCACAGTCTTTAAAAGTCTGTGTCATACATAGCAACGGGGTCAGCCCCGCCTCCTCACTAAGATAAAAGTTTTTGTATTGTCACTCTTAAGCTAAGACTCCTACGTAGAAGTTTTTAAGGTAAATTAGCAGCTTTCTGAGAGGATTCTTAGAAGCTTTAAGAATACGGTCCCAGGTGTTGTGTGCACATTAATTCAACTTTATCTATCTATTAAGAAACACTTACAAGTCCCCCAGTAGTCAATAATTGTATCCCTTAAAACTCATCTTTGATCACCAAAATGACATATTTAAATGTTTTTTTCCTGTAAAAAACATCTCTTCATGCCATAAAATATCTTGAATATAACTCTACACCCTTGCTTCATTTAGTATTTGCGAATCCATAATTATGCAAATTAGTCCCGCCTCCACTCACTCGCATCAGCTCAGAGATCCACTCGCTCAACTTTACTGTAGTAAACGCTGCACAATGGTATCGCTCTTTACAACATCGGACACATTACAGTAATTAATATGATTAGCCTTTGCTTGACTACATTATCACGTCAGTGGAGAAAGGCATATAGTTCATCATAACATCGTAATATACATCATATACATAATTCACCCGCTATATTGCTAAATGTACTTGATTTTTCATATCAACAGAAAGAATTAGCGGGATAACCTGACTTCTCTTGAGACTCCCCTGATTCAGTGATTTAATGACATGTTATAAGGTAGTTTGTGATGTCAGAACACCATCGATTTTAACCCGTCTTTGGTTCACTGCAGTTTTAAAGAGAAAATACTCAGCAATGGTGTTGACATGAATTTTTAAAACACCACATAGATATATAAACAACATTAGGGGACTTCTGAAATGCATTTACTTCTAGGTAATTGTTAGTATATTTTTGTAATACAGACTCTTTTTTTTATCTGTCTGGAAATGTCAGTATTGCATCAGACATGGTGGACTCAACGCCGGACTAGTTAAGTGCTGTTAGTCAGTCAAATTAGCAATACTTTTGAAACAGTTTAAAGGCATTTCACATTTAAATAATGAGCTTGTCACACATAATCAGTGCTCAAAAAGTGCTTGAGTAAAAGTACAAAAGTACTTGATTTTTAATGTACTTAATTATTAAAAAGTATTTATCGATGAACCATGTTTATTACTAGTCAAGAGGGAAGATAAGTGGAGGCAGTGAATATGTATTGAAGAAAACATTTTATTCCATAACCAAAACTTGTCATACAATATCAAAACATTAAACTTCAATATACTAACATGCCTATTTAAGTTTCTGCAGTTCGAAGAAATAGGGAATCATATATTTTGACGTAGTGGAGTAAAAAGTATGATATTATGCTTGGGAAGTTTTCCAAAATAAAAAACTAGATACTTGAAAAATATATTAACTCTTAATAATACAAAGCAATACTTTGATACTGTCCATCACAGTGTTTTTAGTTTTTTTTTAAATAAATTTATCGTTTTTATTTCAGTTTAAGTTTGAGTTATTTTAGTACATCAAGTTAAGCTAAATAAAAACAAGAAATGTTTAGTTTCAGTTACAGTTTATTTAATTTCAAGTAGCGAAAGGTTTTTTGCTAGTTTCCACAACTGCACATAATAGAAACCTTAAAAGAAAGCAGACCTAATACATCTTATTCAGTGTACACATCTAAATAATGCTTCTTATTATTCCTGTTGGTCTACCAATGTCACATCAACATGCCATTGACAAGGACGCCGTCTAGATCTTTAGTTCTCTGTCCTTGTATCTGACAAACACCCTGATCTCTGTAGTTAAAACAACATGGCGGGTGGCGTTCCACTCTCGGCTGCTGATTGGTTGGAGCCGCTGTTCACTCCTCCAGATCTTTGTAGTGCACTTCTTAGAAAGCGGTTGAAAACAGGCTGTGTTTTACCACAAAATATAAAACTCCAATTTGTGGTATGCAGTTTAAAAGAAGTGTGGTAACCAGAAGAGATACATACATAGTTTAATATAATATAAATGGTATTTGATGTACTGTATAACATGACCACAAATGTCTTTTTATAATCAACAAGAGTTAAAAACAAACTGTGTATTTTATATGCTCCAACTGGTCACCATCATTTTTTTTCATTTTCATTGCAGTGTGACAAATTCATAATAAACAAATATCCCATGTATTCCGTCAAAATAATCTGAGCATGCATAATAATAATGATAGAGTAATTATAAAAACACTGTTTAAAATAGTTTAAGATATATATCTGGTCACACAGGACATGTCAACTTACCACATACAGACCATATGAGCGTTTTAGTTAAAAGTTAGAAATATGAATAATATTTTCCAGCGGCCTTGATTTCGAGTTTTGAACTGACCTTTAAATCTGCCACTAACATTTATAGTAACACTAACAGAGTGTGTATGCGTCCGTGTGGGTGTATGATTTGGTAGTTCCCAGAGATGGGATGAAAAAGGAGAAGAAGCATGTATTATTCATACTGTCTTGTCGTTACATTGTGCGTGTGCTTATCTGAGGCGTGCGGAGGAGGGCTGGGCTCCTAATCCCTCCTCGACAGGCAGGGTGTGGTCAGGAGCGTGTGCTGCATCCCTACAGCTGCTTTCATGCCGTCTCTCTTATTTCTCTCTAGGATATGGAGCTGATAGATATCCTGTGGAGGCAGGACGTGGACCTGGGCGCGGGGAGGGAAGTGTTTGATTTCAGCTACAGACAGAAGGAGGTGGAGTTGCGTCGTCAGCGTGAGCAGGAGGAGGAGAAGCGGCAGCAGCATTTGCGGGAGCAGGAGAAAGCTTTACTCGCACAACTCCAGCTGGATGAGGAGACCGGAGAGTTTGTCCCTCGAAGCCTTCCGGCCAGCGACGCTCTGACGCAAACCAACACAACAAATGGTGAAATCGCACAGGTACGCATGCACAAATCCATCCCATGAGATCTATCACAGACACACACACATACAGGTGCTCAACAGGCCTCACCCTCCGTTCATATTACTGGGTGCAGCTGCCTAGTTGCTTGGTAACTGCCACTATGGCATAATTACAGGAACTCAGGAGGTAAGGCTTCTGTGTAGACGCAATTCTACGAATTGGAAACTCGCAAACAATCTCAATACAACATGGATAGGACACTAAAGACCTGCTTTTCCCTGAGGAGGTCAGGCACATGTGTGTGTGTCACAGATGTACTACGTGATTTCAATCTCGTATGATGTGAGTTTTCCTTGCATAGCCCTGGCATAAAGTTATGGAGCAAACTGCCTACTATTTTTCACACCAATGGCGATCGTTCTAATTCTATGAGAATAGTGATGTCCACACATCAACTATAACGATAACGGCACAGAGGAACGTTATCGTTGGATTTTTTTTCCAGCTGATGAACGATAAAAACAATCAGAAATCCACCTGACATTAAAGACCTCAAGCATTTAAAGTGGCAGATGACAGTTATAGTACACAGAATGTTATCGTTCTTTGCCGTGGCCGATAATATAGTTCCTACTGAAATGAATATAGAGACAATTGTAAGAGTTTACAGCTATAAAATTATCGCAATGCCGTAGCTCAGCTCATTTGATGAGAAATGTTTGAGATCATATTGAAATCTATGACTTTTGAATGGCAGCCCAGATAGTAAGGTGACATTGACAATGTTGAGTTTAGATCCAAACCATCCTTTTGGTTGAGATTGACATTTCAATGTTTAAAGTATGTTGGATCAGCATTCAAATTTTGATGAAAACCGAAAGCACGCGAGTGGTGACAGTGGTATTAAACTAACAGTAGGTGTGTTCGACTTGAAGCGGCACCAATCGGTGAGAGCAACCGTATGCTCTGTAATCGTTCTGTGTTCGTCTTGAAGCGGCGCTGCTCAGACCGATCGGTGTACAACATTAAAGTACCACGAGAGCTATTAGAAAGCAGATGGCTCTGTATGTTTTTGAATTGATCGGTCTGCACAGCTATTGATTATTTGTTTTTGACCACAAGATCATGTAAGTATCTCTGTGGAATGCTATGTTCCACAATCAGTGGGGTGTTTCCAAACTACAATGGGCATTTTCAACCACTTTACCTGATTTGTTCTAATCCATTCTAAACTTGGTTTATGGGTGGGCCTTTGAACACCCATTGTAAATGTTCTAACAACATTTAGCAGATTTCTTGAAGTGCAAGTGACACAAACATAAGCAAGCATGTCACGCTTTACACGGGTCCTATGTCCCGTTTAGACCATTCTTGCACCCCAAAATCGAATACTTCCCTACTATATAGTATGCAGAAAACAGTATGCCAGCATTAATTCCATGCTGATTTATGCTGGTTTAGCTGGTGGACCAGCATAGTCATGCTGTTCTCAAGCAAACCGGAGCTGGTGAAGCTGGTTCACCATTATTAATCAGTTCCATCTAAAGTTTTGAATAACAAAGTAAAAATTCAAACTGGTGAAACTTTTCAAAGTGTTTGTCTGCTGTTTCAAAGGGTCTGATACACAAATCAGTTAAACACAGTCAAATAGAGCTTGTGTACATTGCAAAACATTTAGAGATATAAAAACAGAAAAATGCCAAATAACAGCATAATCATAAGCACTTTGTTCAATAACAAGAAATATTGTAGTCAATAGTGATAGCATGCACTTTTAACAACTTTCAAATGAAGAGAATTCATTTAACTAATCACCATAATGGTGACTTCAAATAGACTACAACAATTTTTATACATGTACCACATGGAATAACTAAAGCCAAACATGTTTATAATGAGTGAACATGCTGATGATATTTATGGCGTTGTTTAAGCATCCTCTGGTGAGATATGATTGATTTTAGCAGTTGATTTCATCTAAGGCCGTATGGCTGTGAGTCAGTTGTAGTTGTTGTGTTTCTGGTTGACTCTTCTCTTTTTTTCTGTTCTTCTTGTTCCTCTTATCTTCAGTGATTCTGCTTGTTAATCGCAGGTGTCATCACTTGTAGAGTGAATGTAGTTTATTTCACTATCTGCAACATTGCTTCAGTGTTACTTTTACTCTCTGTAGATATGGGCCATATGAAAACTGAGCAGTGTTCGTTTTTACACTGAGGATTTTGCTCTGCCTATAAACGTAACCTGCATAAAGTGTTTATTAAATAATTTATTAAAATTAATTGGACGATTTTCTTGGTCTTTATTTAACTATGAACACACACTAAAAAACATAATATGTAACACATTCATGAGTTTTGTTGTGGATTTGCTGGGATCATACCAGTACCCAGAAGAAAACATATTCTGGTTCACCAGCACAGCAGCATTTCAAGCTGGTCCTAGTGTGCAAAACATACATTATGCTGGTCCACCAGCACACCCACTTCCCATACTGGGGACCAGCAAACCATCAACCAGCATCTCATGTTGAAGACCAGAAAACCAGCATCCCATGCTAGGAACCAGCAAAACAGCAACTAGCATCCCATGTTGGGGACTAGCAAACCATCAACCAGCATCTCTTGTTGGGGACCAGCAAACCATCAACCAGCATCCCATGTTCGGAACCAGCAAACCATCAACCAGCATCCCATGTTGGGAACCAGAAAACCAGCAACCAGCATCCCATGTTGGGGTACAGCAAACCATCAACCAGCATCCCATGTTGGGAACCAGCAAACCATTAACCAGCATCCCATATTGGGGAACAGCAAACTATCAACCAGCATCCCATGTTGGGGACCAGAAAACCAGCAACCAGCATCCCATGTCGGGGTCCAGCAAACCATCAACCAGCATCCCATGTCGGGGACCAGCAAACCAGCAACCAGCATCCCATGTTGGGGACCAGCAAACCAGCAACCAGCATCCCATGTTGGGGACCAGCAAACCATCAACCAGCATCCCATGTTGGGGTCCAGCAAACCATCAACCAGCATCCCATGTTGGGGAACAGCAAACCAGCAACCAGCATCCCATGTCGGGGTCCAGCAAACCATCAACCAGCATCCCATGTCGGGGACCAGCAAACCAGCAACCAGCATCCCATGTTGGGGACCAGCAAACCATCAACCAGCATCCCATGTTGGGGTCCAGCAAACCATCAACCAGCATCCCATGTTGGGGTCCAGCAAACCATCAACCAGCATCCCATGTTGGGAACCAGCAAACCAGCAACCAGCATCCCATGTCGGGGTCCAGCAAACCAGGAACCAGCATCCCATGTTGGGGACCAGCAAACCAGCAACCAGCATCCCATGTTGGGGACCAGCAAACCAGCAACCAGCATCCCATGTTGGGGACCAGCAAACCATCAACCAGCATCCCATGTTGGGGTCCAGCAAACCATCAACCAGCATCCCATGTTGGGGAACAGCAAACCATCAACCAGCATCCCATGTCGGGGACCAGAAAACCAGCAACCAGCATCCCATGTCGGGGTCCAGCAAACCATCAACCAGCATCCCATGTCGGGGACCAGCAAACCAGCAACCAGCATCCCATGTTGGGGACCAGCAAACCATCAACCAGCATCCCATGTTGGGGTCCAGCAAACCATCAACCAGCATCCCATGTTGGGGTCCAGCAAACCATCAACCAGCATCCCATGTTGGGAACCAGCAAACCAGCAACCAGCATCCCATGTCGGGGTCCAGCAAACCAGGAACCAGCATCCCATGTTGGGGACCAGAAAACCAGCAACCAGCATCCCATGTTGGGGTCCAGCAAACCAGGAACCAGCATCCCATGTTGGGGACCAGCAAACCATCAACCAGCATCCCATGTTGTGGACCAGCAAACCATCAACCAGCATCCCATGTTGGGGTCCAGCAAACCAGCAACCAGCATCCCATGTCGGGGTCCAGCAAACCAGGAACCAGCATCCCATGTTGGGGACCAGAAAACCAGCAACCAGCATCCCATGTCGGGGTCCAGCAAACCAGGAACCAGCATCTCATGTTGGGGACCAGCAAACCATCAACCAGCATCCCGTGTTGTGGACCAGCAAACCATCAACCAGCATCCCTTGTTGGGGACCAGAAAACCAGCAACCAGCATCCCATGTTGGGGTCCAGCAAACCAGCAACTAGCATCCCATGTTGGGGACCAGCAAACCATCAACCAGCATCCCATGTTGGGGACCAGAAAACCAGCAACCAGCATCCCATGTTGGGGTCCAGCAAACCAGCAACCAGCATCCCATGTTGGGGTCCAGCAAACCAGCAAACCAGCAACCAGCATCCCATGTCGGGGTCCAGCAAACCATCAACCAGCATCCCATGTTGGGGACCAGAAAGCCAGCAACCAGCATCCCATGTCGGGGTCCAGCAAACCAGGAACCAGCATCCCATGTTGGGGACCAGCAAACCATCAACCAGCATCCCATGTTGTGGACCAGCAAACCATCAACCAGCATCCCATGTTGGGGTCCAGCAAACCAGCAACCAGCATCCCATGTCGGGGTCCAGCAAACCAGGAACCAGCATCCCATGTTGGGGTCCAGCAAACCAGGAACCAGCATCCCATGTCGGGGTCCAGCAAACCATCAACCAGCATCCCATGTTGGGGACCAGAAAGCCAGCAACCAGCATCCCATGTCGGGGTCCAGCAAACCAGGAACCAGCATCCCATGTTGGGGACCAGCAAACCATCAACCAGCATCCCATGTTGTGGACCAGCAAACCATCAACCAGCATCCCATGTTGGGGTCCAGCAAACCAGCAACCAGCATCCCATGTCGGGGTCCAGCAAACCAGGAACCAGCATCCCATGTTGGGGTCCAGCAAACCAGGAACCAGCATCCCATGTTGGGGTCCAGCAAACCATCAACCAGCATCCCATGTTGTGGACCAGCAAACCATCAACCAGCATCCCATGTTGGGGACCAGAAAACCAGCAACCAGCATCCCATGTTGGGGTCCAGCAAACCATCAACCAGCATCCCATGTTGGGGTCCAGCAAACCAGCAACTAGCATCCCATGTTTGGGACCAGCAAACCAGCAACCAGCATCCCATGTTGGGGTCCAGCAAACCATCAACCAGCATCCCATGTTGGGGTCCAGCAAACCAGCAACCAGCATCCCATGTCGGGGTCCAGCAAACCAGGAACCAGCATCCCATGTTGGGGACCAGCAAACCATCAACCAGCATCCCATGTTGTGGACCAGCAAACCATCAACCAGCATCCCATGTTGGGGTCCAGCAAACCAGCAACCAGCATCCCATGTCGGGGTCCAGCAAACCAGCAACCAGCATCCCATGTCGGGGTCCAGCAAACCAGGAACCAGCATCCCATGTTGGGGTCCAGCAAACCAGGAACCAGCATCCCATGTTGTGGACCAGCAAACCATCAACCAGCATCCCATGTTGGGGTCCAGCAAACCAGCAACCAGCATCCCATGTCGGGGTCCAGCAAACCAGGAACCAGCATCCCATGTTGGGGTCCAGCAAACCAGGAACCAGCATCCCATGTTGTGGACCAGCAAACCATCAACCAGCATCCCATGTTGGGGACCAGAAAACCAGCAACCAGCATCCCACACTGGTCCCAGCATGTTAAACATACCTTAAGCTGGTGAACAGCAATGCTGGATTTTTCAGTCGGGAGAGTGGTATGTCTGAATGCATAGTATTCGAAAAATAGTAGGCAGGAAGAGTCCAGATGACCTACTGCTTCCGGTGAGATTCTGAAGTATGCAATCAATGGACACTTTACTATCCCATGAGGCCACAGGGGAGGATTTATGAATGGCAGTGAAGCGACACAACTGACGCCTTAGGTCACGTGACAGTAACCACATGGTGGATGGAGTACGTCTAAAATTCATTCATACTACACACATTCATACTATCTAGAATGTGCTTTTTTTAATAGTCGCAAAGAAAGTTCAAATTTAAATGCAGTACCTACTCAGTGCGATTTCGGACGCAGCCGCATGTGCTTGCACAGCACCTTGCATTCTTGCCTTCAGTAGGAGTGAGGCAGATGAGGATGGACAGTTAAAGGAATGAGAAGCACCTTCCTGATAATGTTGACATCGACAGCATCATCACCTGACCTCCTGCTCCCTGATTACTGCTTTATTAGGTAATCATTCATATTCCCGAATCAGTATTAAATGTGAAGAATGTAACCAATCTCCATTCAGTTTTTAGCCTGTTCCCACTGAAACACAATCACAAAAATGTCATGTTTATGAGAAAGCAACTGACATGGCTATTTCGTGATATTTAAAGAGATAAAAGTCTACACAAGGTGAATGTGCAGTTTTAAATAAATTGTCATTGGAAAAACCTAAGCTCTATTATGCTACAAGATAGACGTGGAACACTTGTCACTTGAATGCTATGCAGTTTCATGAAACATGAGCTGAGATATTTATTTTTTGAGTTTATATAGTTAAGCCCCAACCCAAGAGTTCAGCTCCAACACAGAGCTTGATTAGCTGGTTCAGGTGTGTTTAGTCAGGGCTGGCGATAAACTTGATTGAAAACATTGTCATAGCGCTTCCAATTGTAAATGTTAATTGTAGAAACCGCAGTGATATTGAAGCATTCATAGATTTAAAATAGATTAAATAAACAGAATTTGCTGAGCGATTTAAAATAGTGAATGATATTGTTACATTTTACCTATTAACATTCCTGAATGTGACTGTATGTATGTCAACTGAATTGACTTGCACTAAGTAACATCATGCTTTCTCTTTCAGATTACTTTCAGGCAGTAGTCTGATGTAAGCCAGATTTTTAAAACCCGAACCGTCAAGACCACTTGTAGATAGGACATCAGACTTCTGAAATGAATGATATTTTTAAAGGTGCTTTTGTCCTTTTTGTCCCACTTTTACTTTTTTTTTTTTTTTAAAGAATTATCTTTTGTATCTTTTTGTCATTTGAATGTGTTAAACTTTTAAATAAAAAAAAAAGTGACTCAACTGCTGGACAGGTGTCATTTTTTATATATTTCAAGTTTTTTTCCCCCAAACTTTGCAATGGTCAGGAATTTGTTGACGTACCACTGAAGTGTAGTTGAAATATTAATGTTCAACATTAACTCTGGGTACATCCAATGGCAACATTTTTTTGTTGTTGTTGAAAAAGTAGTTTTATTTTCAATGTTTTTAAATAAAAGTAATTCCGAATCCACATCACATTGTAACACTGATTACCAATGATTGTTGTGACTTAAGAAAGATAAGCAGTAAAATAACATGTTGCAGGCATCCCATTCCATTTAAAAGCTAAAGTAAAACATGAATAAAACCTTTAAGTAATGCATCCAGAGCACACATAATTACATTTAAAATCTTAAGAATTTTAAGAAATTAAAAAATAAGTTAAAATCCACATCTACACAATAAACACTTCCACTTTACCAGTAACCAGAGATAATAGATGTTCTTTGTTAATGATTGTAACTCAGTTTGTTTAGAAAAGGAATCCAGTCAAAGAATCAGCATTTATTTGCATGTGTCCTGCTCTGTGTGTAGATGCAATGGCTTTATTGGGATGTATTTGACTGTACTTGCAGAATGGGGCTTTCGCAGAACAAGGTGGTGATGCCCTGTCATTCGATGAGTGCATGCAGCTCCTGGCTGAGACTTTTCCACTAGATGAGCCAACTGAGGTAATTGTGGGATATATATCGCCCATATAACACCTCACACCTCTTGGCAACACAACACTTATACATGTCACTGCACTTCAATCTAATTGTCTCTCTCTCTCTCTTCTCTGTTGTCTGTGCAGCCAGCTCCACCTTGCCTGGATGCCTCTGTTCCACCTTCCACAGATCTCATGATGCCCGCAGACATCCCAGGCTTCACCCAGAATCCTTTGCTGTCAGGCTCAATAGATCAAGCCTGGATGGAGTTGCTCTCACTCCCAGAATTGCAGGTATGAACTCTAAACCAGACCTCACCTAACACCCTGAATCTGTCTAGGCAACAAAATAAAAATTGTTTTTACATTACGATTTAAAGCATATACTCAGTATCAAATAAACATACCGGCCAACAGGAGAGGTATATTAACATGTCCAAGACAATTTGTACTGGCATTTGGTGCTTGGCTAGAGTTAGTTTTGGACCCTGGTCAGTTAAGATGCCACCAACTCTATAAAAACTTTTTTTAATGAAACCTGAGAGATTTCTTTCCCTCCATTGGCTGTCCATTCCACCAAAGATTTGACACTTCAAAAAGCTCACAAAGAGATTGCAAAAGTAATTAATGATGAACAGATTTATTAACGTATAAACCTGGATCAATGCACACACATGGCACATCAAATATGCTCAACCGTGCTCACACTTTTACAATGTCTTCATGGACTTTTTGAAGCGTCAGAGTTTTGGTTACCTGGACTTTCAATTAATAGTTTTCAGTCACATGACTGTCGCGGAGCCCCGGAGGGCAAAACAGCCATAGAACTGTAGCACAAGCCTGTCAATTTTTAAAAAATATGTGAACAAGATGCAAGTTTTGGGCACTTGTGATCCATATACAGCACCTACTGCCGTATTTAAATCACTAAAAACAGTGGGAAGTTTTTAAAACGCTTAGGGTGAGTTGCACCAATAAGGATTAAATTAAGCGAAGTTTAACGCTAATCAAGGATTTGTTGATCTGGGTGTTATTTTTTGGTGGGGGGTGAACAATCGAACTCGGGTTCGGTCCAGGCAATCGAACCAAGTGTGAAAGCACCCTTAAAGTGCCTTAATGTACTATAACAGTGATATTAAAAGATGAAATTCAGTTTACACCTTTTTGATGATGCATGCTATATAAAGGCGAGTAGATGAGCCAAGAATATGAACGCAACGTGTGTTCTTTATAATGGTTTTCCATGGGAAAACACTTAACAAGAAACCTCGTGTTGCATTAATATTCTGTTCATTTGCTTGCCTGTACAAAGTATGCAACGTCAATAATGTGTATATTGAATTTGGTCTTTTAATATCACTGTCTTATTGCATTAATACTGACTACAAACCTGGTAAAAATGACTGACGGACAATGGAGGAAAGCCTTGTTTTGCCCTCCAGGTGGGCGTTCCTATAATGGTGTGACGTCAGGTGAAAACTATGAATGGAGGGACAGAAATCTCAGGTTTCATTAAACATATCTTTATTTGGTTTTCGGGAAATTAACAAAAGTCTTATTGGAATGATATAAGGGTAAGTAAATTATGACCATTTTCATTTTTAGGTGAGCTATACCTTCAACATGATTTTCAGAGAGAGGCTGTGAGGTAGTTCTTTGTGGACTGTGGTTTATACCACCTGTGTTTTAGAAAGATGCAAACAACCCTGCTACTGAGTAACAACCAAATGACCCACTCTGAGCTCATGCTGTGGTTTGACAGGCAGCTTGGGATGTATACTTCATAAAGGTTTAAAGTTAAGGTCCTTTCATATGACTCGCGTCAACATTCCCCAATGCACTGAAGCATCAAGCTACAATGTTATCGAGCAGGTCAAGCGTAGAAACACTCAAAAGTTCAAACAACTGTACCTCTGCCAATCTGCCAGACAATAGCCTGGTTTCCATTACAGATTTGCGGAAAACTTTCGCGTTATTTTCTAAGTGTCAATAAAAAACTATTGTGAAATTACGGTTTCCATTAACCGATGTTATGCGGCTAAAATTTTTCCTCTCGCGATAAGTCCAAAAATTCCAAAAATTCCAAAAATCACGCCGACGGATGTTGGTATTGTCACGTATAATCGCAGTCACTGCACTAGCCATTATTCTTAATCGAAGGAGACGTAGGCGTGTTATCCAAGCCTTATCCAAAGCCCCTTATACTTGGGAGCACCTCCTATGAGGTGTTTCTGGGAGGTTATAGTACGTGATTTCACAGAGGAACTGTGGATTCAGAATTTCCAGATAAACAGATCAACCTTTGAGTTGTTCAATGCAACAGGGCATCTCGTAGCGCTCACTGCATCATGCCCAAGGGAGCCAGTTTCTACAAAAAATATCTCGTCCAAACATACCGTGCCATCTCGCAATAGAGGTCGACCGATAGTGAATTTTACTAATAACTTCGCCGGCTAATGAATGCATAAGTGACCAGCTGAACTAATATAAATAGATAGTAACAATCGTGATATTAAACATCTGGGTCAGATTTGCATGCATTTTTGTAATACTGTTTTAACCGTTTAAGGTACTAGTAATGTTAGCGTCAACATAGGCTACTGCTGTTCTTTCTCTGCTAATGCGGCATCTAGTCAGCAAATTAATTACTTTATAATGATATGACAACATGTACTGCAGTGTTCTGAAATGTCAGCACTCTCCTCGGAGTGCTCAGCCTCATGTGTTAAAATAAACAGCACGAACCGTCAGTGATCGCCACTCACGTACTGTATGATAACAGTGGACCCTTCTCAGCCGCTCCAGCAACGGACACAACCCGGAACAACTATCGGCATGGATTTTGCCGATAACCGATTGTTCCACCAATCAGATATTAACCGATGAATCGGTTGACCTCTAATTCGCAATTTAAATTTGAGCAATTTGAAGGGTAATGGTAATGCAGCTATTGTGAAAGAGTACACTGACTGTAACAATGCTTTGGTCCCAACTCATATTGTAACCCCTCATGTTTGTCTCATATGAGTCTTCACATTGGATTATGGTGCTCATACGCTGTTCTTTTGTATTTTTTAGCAGTGTCTCAACATGCAGATGCAGGAGACATTGAATATGGATGGATATATGAAACCTTCCGGAGAAGCACAGAACCCAAGCTACAGCCAATATCTGCCCGGGATGGACCATCTCTCGTCCGTCCAGACAGAGGTGTGTCCTCCTGAATACATCAACACCTATGATGGATCCTTCAACAATATGGTGTCGCCCAACCTCAGCCAGATGAGTCTGAACGTCCCGGATGTGGGAGCTGAGTTCGGACCAGAAGAATTCAATGAGCTGTTTTATCCTGAGATGGAGGCTAAAGTAAACAGCGGTCCTCTCACATCCGACGGAGGAAATCTGGTCAGCCAACTGGCCGAGATTGCCAGCGATCCTCCTGTAAATCCCATGGATCTGCAAAGCTTCTCACCTGGAAACTTCAGCTCAGGAAATCCAGAAACTATATTGGAATTCCCAGATTCTGATTCTGGCTTGTCGCTGGACTCCAGCCCTCACATGAGCTCTCCGGGGAAGTCCTTGAACGGAGACGGATCCTTCGGTTTTAGCGACTCCGACTCTGAAGAGATGGACGGTAGTCCGGGAAGCACGGAGTCCGATTATGCCGAGATATTCCCACTGGTTTACCTTAATGACGTAGGTCATGCCTCTCTCTCAGGAAAATCCTCCACAGAGCAACAGGAGATGAAGGCAAAGAACCCAAAGACAGAGCCGGTGGAGGCTAGCGGCTACTCCAAACCTCCCTTCACCAAAGACAAGCAGAAGAAACGCTCCGAGGCCCGGCTCTCCCGTGATGAACAGAGAGCAAAAGCCTTGCAGATCCCGTTTACCGTGGACATGATCATCAATCTGCCTGTGGATGACTTTAACGAGATGATGTCCAAACACCAGCTCAACGATGCCCAACTCGCCCTCGTCAGAGACATCCGCCGCCGGGGCAAGAACAAGGTCGCTGCGCAGAACTGCCGCAAGAGGAAGCTGGAGAACATTGTGGGCCTGGAGTACGAGCTGGACTCGCTGAAGGAGGAGAAGGAGCGCTTGAAGAAGGAGAAGAGCGAACGTAGCACCAGTCTGAGAGAGATGAAACAGCAGTTGAGCACCCTGTACCAAGAGGTCTTTGGTATGCTTCGAGACGAGCAGGGCAAGCCTTTCTCACCCAACGAATACTCCCTTCAGCACACTGCGGACGGCACCGTTTTCCTCGTTCCTCGCCTTAAAAAGACTCCCGTTAAGAACTAGCTGTTTTCTCTTCTCTCCTTCCACACTTGCTTCTGTTTTTTGGTACTGATTTTCTCTTGCTAACACTGTGTCCTAACCAGGCATGACGCAAAACCAGCCACAGGAGAGTTTGTCAGTCAATTGGCATCTCTTTGAGCAGGATAGTTTTGGGTAGCTTCGCCCACGATGAAATCTCATTGGTCCAAAATGTTGCTGCACATTTAAACATCAACTATGTTCTGATTTGGTGCAGTTTGGTTGCATGTAGTGTCAGTGTGTTTATCCTAACTAGCAACAGGACAGTCAGTCAATTGGCTTTTATTTGTGCAGCATTGTGGTGGGTAGCTCCGCCCACAATGAAATCTCATTGGTCCAAAAATTAGCTGCACATTAAACATCAACTATGTTCTTATTTGGTTGCATGTAGTGTCGAGAACATCGTCGCCTCCAGCAACTGGTTAGGACACGGTGTAAGTTTTACACAAAAGAACAACTAAATAGGAGCGTATTTTGCTTATACATCAACTGTTGAAATGGCAGAACTATTATATACGTTTTGCGTATTCTACTTTCCTAATATTCTTAATCTCTGTTGGATTTTGTACTCCTTTATATTTTCTCTGAAATTCTTTTACCTATATGGTTTGTAAATACATTTATACTTTATTTGCTATTGAGATAGGAACAAATGTACTGTATATAAATAGATCACGTTTTAGTATGCTAAAAATGGTTGTGATCATTTAAAGTCTGCACTTATGTCAGTTTTTATATCTTAATTTACTATTCTATTGCTATTTTATCTCTTGACTTTATGGCTTTATATTAAATAAATATTTAAACCAGTGACGTCTAACGCAGTCTTGAATAAAAGTTGGTTTGTGATGAGAATGGAAGGGATATTAACAATAAGGAATAAGGAAGCGGAGTCAAAATCGATTAAGTCATTACATATAAAATATCAAAAGAGGTGACCTATATTTTAGAGAACAACGTCACAACAGGTCTACTACAAGAGTAATACTGTTCAAAATGAAGACAGAAAAGTATTGTGACACGTAAAGGTGAAAAATCCCATTTGTTTGCGGATACCACTTGGTCTGGTATTTTATCAGATGTAGTGACATTTAATCCAGTTTAAAGGGATAGTTCACCCAAAAATGAAAATTGCCCTTTGATTTACTCACCCTCAAGCCATCCTAGTTGTTTCAGACAATCACAATCTGAGTTATATTAAAAATGTCCTGCTCTTCCAAGCTTTATAATGGCAGTGAATGGGAGCCCAAAAAAGTGCATCCATCCATTATAAACGTACTCCACACGGCTCCACGGGGTTAATAAAGGCCTTCTGAAGCGAAGCCATGCGTCTGTGTAAGAAAAATATCCATATTTAACACGTTATAAAGTAAATATCTAGCTTCCGCCTTTTGCATTCCGTATACGCTTCATCTGACATACAGAAGGCGGTCTGCCGGAAGCTAGATATTTACTTTATAAGTTTTAAATATCGATATATTTAATATACCCCCGGAGCCGTGTGGAGTACGTTTATAATGGATGGATGCACTTTTTTGGGCTGCCATTATAAAACTTGGAAGAGCAGGAAATTTTTTAATATAACTCTTGATTGCATTCGTCTGAATGAAGAAAGTCATATACACCTAGGAGGGCTTGAGGGTTTTTATTTTTGGGTGAACTATCCCTTTAAGAGTACAAACACTTTTTGAGGCCGCTGTATATTATTCACCATGACATCATAATCCATCAGGAGAAGGCTTTGAGCTCAAATTGTTAGTTTTCTTGGAAACAGACTTTACATTTTGGCTCACCACCAACACTGTCAAACACTGCACGCTCACAACCTCTACCACGATTCTTGAGATTTAACAAAACCATAAGCCTTTGAGGGTGAAAAGGCCTTTTTTTTGTCTGAATTTCCCTCAAGCGAACAGCCCCAATCTCCCAGTGTTATGCAACAGATCTGGATGGTTTGGCAGCGTCCCATGATAGACATGCCTTCATTAAAGCCGCGCTGGACAAAGTGCAGCAGTAAAGAGCAGTTGCGTGCACTGCCGGGCACTTTCACCCCCACAAACCACCTTTGAACACACCAAGCCCTCTTATTTGCACACTCCAGTGGTTCTCCATTGTCGGCAAGTCACGCAACACAAACAGGGCCAACCTGTTCAAAGAGCCGTATTTACACGACACAATGTAGGATCTTTTTTTCTACAGCTTAATACATGACTTAAAGCAGATGATAAATGTTCCACTGAATGCTTCTTTTGTTCTCATGACATTTGAACTCTTGTGACAGCATTAAACATGCATTCTCTAGTCAACAGACTCATCCTTGAGCCCACGAGGGCTTAATGATCGATTTTTTTAAAATCTGGTCGTTTATTAAATGTTACATTTCTTCAGTTTCTAGCCATCAGAGTGCAAGCATGTGACTTATGTAGGGCAACTGTGTCTCACTCATTTACCCATGGTCATGACCTTGATTCAGGGGTCAGGGGAACAAAGTCCCCATGACAGGTTTTGGAGACAGATAAGCACTGCGCTCACACAAAAACCACACAGAAAATTAAACATTCTCAGGGCGTTTCAAATGAGTTTATTAAACAGTCAACATTTGGCAATGCAATCGCACATATTCATTACGACATTACGAGTCACGTTTTAAGACTATAAAACTTCTTAAAAATATTGTGTGAATATACAGTACCGGAAAAAAGTTTGGAAACATTATTTCTAAAGTTTTTGAAAATAACGAGAAAAAAAAAACGAATATTGTGAAATATTATTAAAATTTAAAATATCTGTTTTCTATGTGAATATACAGTAAAATATAATTTATTCCTGTGATCAAAGCTGAATTTATCATCATTACTCCAGTCTTCAGTGTCACATGATCCTTCACAAATCATTCTAATATGAGGATTATTATTAATGTTAGAAACTGAATATTTATTTATAACCAGTAATACTTTTCATTGATGGGACCATTGATGAATAAAAAGTTAAAAATGAACAACATTTATTGTAAAGATAGAAAATCTTAGAAATCTTTTATAACAATATAAATCTTTACTACCAGTTATCAATTATCACATCCTTGCTGAATAAAAGTATTCATTTCTTTAAAAAAAAGAAAGAAAAAAGTGACCCCAAACTTTTGAACGGTAGTGTATATTGTTACAAAAGATTTATTTTTTAAATAAATGCTGTTTTTTTTCCTTCTTTTTATTCAAAGAATCCTGGAAAAGTATCACATGTTATAAAGAAATATTAAGCAACACAACTGTTTCCAACATTGATAATAAATCCTCATATGAGAATGATTTGTGAAGGATCATGTGACACTGAAGACTGGAGTAATGATGATAAATTCAGCTTTGATCACAGGAATAAATTATATTTTAAAGTATATTAAAATAAAAAAAACATTATTTTATATTGTAATATTTCACAATATTACTGTTTTTTTCTGTATTTTTATCAAACAAATGCAGGATTGATGAGCATAAGACTTCTTTCAAAAACAGTAAAAATAGTAATGTTTCCAAACTTTTGACTGGTACTGTACATGTATTTACCCTGAATTACAAAACATCCTCACACACCAAAAAAATATACAGTATACGGTGCCAGTGCGTAACATTAATTGGCAAAGTACTACAAAAATGTTCAGTTGATGGAAGTTCCTGTCAAGTGATTAAGATCATAAAAACATCTCTTTCCTGTAGGTGAATGAATATTCAGCAAAAATGTCCTCACCAAAACAAGTCTGGGTCACATTCCACCCCAAAATCATCTATTGTACGCTGCAGATTTTAGATTTTCATTCTTTGAATTAATGAATTGGATTTTCAGTACTGCGGTCACATTTACCCTGCAGACAAAATGCTACACTATTGACAACGCACAAGAAATTTCACCACATCTGTAAAATCTTGGCGAACTTGTGTGAACAAAAACGGTCCGGTGTCTACTCTACACTACACTACTTTTTAATAGTGTAGCAATGTATGAAGCACTTGAAATCACTTTCAAACCGGACATATTTCTCTTTGGCACCGCGGTGAATCCACGTGACCAACTTCAAGCCGTTGGGAAATCTGCATGGGGGAATGTTTCGTCATCAACCACAACTCCCATCGGTGTGGATTCCTACTGACATGACTGGATTTCACCCACGGAAATTCACTGAACAATGGTCAATGTGACTGCACCTTAGTAGACTATTTAGCATAAGTTAATAGCAACACAAATGTAAATACATATTTTGTATATTTATAATATAGTAGAATAATTAGTTTCACACTACAGTAATTATAATTGGACTTTTTTTGCATTATGGTAATGAGAACTGTCATATTGCAACAAAAAAAAAAATGGCTTGATGGGCTTTATTTTCTTTATTCACAAAATAATTTGATATACAGTACCAGTCAAAAGTTTGGAAACATTACTATTTTTAATGTTTTTGAAAGACGTCTCTTCTGCTCATCAAGCCTGCATTTATTTAATCAAAAATACAGAAAAAAAAAAAACAGTAATATTGTGAAATATTACAATTTAAAACTGCTGTTTTCTATGCGAATATATAGTAAAGTTTGATTATGATTTGACTTTTTTAACTTTAGTTAGTGTGTAATGTTGCTGTTTGAGCATAAACAACATCTGCAAAGTTACGACGCTCGAAGTTCAAAGCAAAGAGAGATATTTCCTTTTACAGAAATCACTTTTTAAGGACTACAACAAACGGCTGGTAGGGACTACAACGAGCTTATTCACGGGTTAGTGACATCACAAACCCTAAAATGTACATAAACCCCGTCCCAGGAACACACAACAAAGGCCGCGTTGAGAAGAGGAAGAGTTGCTGTAGTCGAGCACATTTGGGAGTCGCTCAAGCTGTCGCATCCGTCTTTTATAGCAATACAGTACGAACACAAATGCTACAGCATGTCATAAAAGCAAGATGACAACATAAGTCATAACCGTAATTAAACTAAACTACACCTGTTCTATCTTCATGCGGCAGATATTCTCTGTGCATCTTACAACAGTTCCCACACGAGCGATTTATAGATTATCATCACAGAACATGCTAATCGATGACTTGAAGATAGTTAACTCCACATCAGCTACATAAACTCATCAACTAACCATTCAGAAACGTCCCGTCTCATTCTACATGTTGTCACTTCTTCTTGAGTCTCTCCATCATTGTCCGACTCTGGTTTGAACATAAAAGGCTGAACAGTTTCGGACATTTTCAGTGCGTGTCTGCATGAGGTAATCGGAGCTGCTAACATGAGCTCTTGAAGCTCCGCCCTCTTCTTGAAGGAGCAGCAGCTCATTTGCATTTAAAGGGACACACAAAAACGGCACGGGAACATCAGAGACTTGTTTTACATCTTGTAAAAAGGGGCATTATAGGACCCCTTTAAAATATAATTCATTCCTGTGATCAAAGCTGAATTTTCAGCATCATTACTCCAGTCTTCAGTGTCACATGATCCTTCAGAAATCATTCTAATATGATCATTTATTATCAATGTTGAAAACAGTTGTGCTGCTTAATTTTTTTTGGAACCCGTGATACTTTTTTCAAGATTCATTGATAGATTCAAAATAGAAATCTTTTCTAGCAATATAAATCTTTACTGTCACTTTTTTTCCATCAATTTAACACATCCTTACTGAATAAAAGCATTAATTTCTTTCAATAAAAGAAAAACAAAATGACTGACCCCAAACTTTTAAACAGTAATGTATATTGTAAAGATTTATATTTTAAATAAATGCCGTTCTTTTTAAAAATGTTATTCATCAATGAAAAGCATCACTGGTTATAAAAAATATTCAGTTTCCAACATTGATAATAATGTAAAGATGCTAAAAATTCAGCTTTGATCACAGAAATAAAATACATTTTAACATGTATTCACATAGAAAACAGTTATTTAAAACTGTAATAATATTTCACAATATTACTGTTTTTTCTGTATTTTTGATCAAATAAATGCAGCCTTGGTGAGCAGAAGAGACTTTCAAATCATAAAAAAAAGTTACGTTTCCAAACTTTTGACCAGTACTGTATATAATATTAAATCATGTTTTTTTTTCTATTGATTGTAAGGTGAAATGAGACCCGGACTTATCAGGTTTGGTGAGATCAGCCACACTCCATAGGCTATAATTTAGCCGAATGCAGATTCTGAATCTCTCGGCGTGACTACGGGAGGATATCTTTAACAAATCCACATGTATCTTGCACGTATTAATCTTACCCATCCAGAACCGTCGCTGAAAAGACTTTCAGCCACTTACTGTAGATCGGCGCTGCTTTTCCCATCTGTAAATTAAGCAGAAGAGTTACTCTTACCTGCTCCTACGCCTCTTTCTTCCTCGTCTTCTGTCTGCCTCAAACCCTCATCCTCACTGCTGGGTCTCACGCTAGCATCGGCTCTCCGCTAGCCTTCCTCCTTTCCCAAACAGACGCTAGACACACTGGCTGCCTGGTCCAGTCGAGGCTGTCCTGTTGCCAGATTTCTACCACCACCACCACCACGCGCTCAGGACAGCTGCACTCGCTTTCAGACTCAATGACGCACTAAACTTCATTAGGCAAGTTACTAGCACACAACTTTATTTCAACTGATTGCTTTTTTCAATGGTCAAAATAGACTTCTGATCTTTACAGGTTTAACATGTTACATGCCCTCAGATCTGATCAAGTCTACTCTGTTCATCATTCAGAGATGAACAACACATATGCTCACAATATATAAAAATACACGTGACACTGTCTTCAAATCAAGAAAATAAAAAGCCCTCCAAATAAAATACTCAAGGCCACAACATATTGCATACTCACAACATATTATTTTGAACTACTCTGACGACAGTGTTTGATAACATAATATTTTTTCACTCTCAAAAACGCTCACAAAAATCACAAGGGATTGAGGGCTAGTGAAAAGCACAAAGGAAATGCGAGCGGGTGAAATGCAGCAGTAAGGAATGTACAGTACATACACTAACTAACGCACGCTACTCTGGCGCGGCCTGCTGCGGTAAGAGCTATAACTGGCAGATCTCTTTCTCAGTAATCTTTCCTTTCCTTCCCACTCCTCTCATCTCTCCTCACCACCATCTAACTCTGGATCTGAAGCCTGTTGAACAGACACATGGTAAAACATCACAAGTCATCATCCTGCGTTACACTTCTGTGGAGTCTGTCGCTGCGTCCGAATACGCCTACTTCCGTACTGTATAGTAGGCAAAAAACAGCCTGTAAGGCGCCATGGATCCCGCGGAATCCAGTCATAACAACGGAATTTACTGTATAACGCGGAATGTCACGGAATGTGTCACTTTTTTGATGAATAAATCAAAAGCCAGTCAGTACACCTGAATCAAATCGTGATACATACTAGAGTCTGTGAATATTAAACCGCAAAAAGACTATTTAAATATGAATCGTGCATGTTCTGCATGACTCTGTGTGAATGAATGGCACCTCACTATATGAGGACAGGAGTCGCCGTTTCATTTGAGAAAAACTATCGTCGTATCATAAACACAGAAACGCAAAGGTCTTCACGACAATCCGTCAAAATAAAAGTTTGATTTTGCTTGAAGAAATTGTGACAAATATATTACTGTATCAATGTAGTAATAATAATAACACCACTAATAATAATGAATTATGATTAAAAAAATTCACAATTTTTCTTCCATGTATTAAGTTTAACAGTAAAGCTGTTGGTTGTGCAGCACTTTATTTGACAAAAAAATGTTTGTTTAATTTCATATGATTACAAAAATAAATTAATTAAATGAATGTTTTATGCCTTCATTGGATTGCTAGAAAAGTTAAAATACACAACACAGAATTTTTTTTGGGAAATTTTTTTTTTCATAGAATGAATTCAATTAATTAGACATGCTTTTTGATTATTGACCATTAAAATTTAATCCAGAAAATTTAAAACCGAAAACACAGAATTTGGTAAAAAAATAAAACGGAATTTGAGAGAAAAAAAAATAAAAAATCATAGGGCCTTAAAATGGAAAAAAATTTAATCCAGAAAAATGAAAACAGAATTTGGTAAAACACAGAATTTGGTTTAAAAAAAAGAGAAAAAAAAAGAGAAAGGAATTTGATAGGGAAAAAAAAAAAAAACCTTGTTAAATTGTATAATTTTCATGATTTCAATCACAAATGCTTTTTGATTACTAAAATCTAATGTAACCATTATTTATAATATTAAAAAAAATTAAAATGGAAAAAAATGGAATCCATGGAAAACGGAATTTGGGAAAAAATTTAACTGATTTCATATGGCCCCAAGTATTCCAACAGAGTGGCATGTCCGAATACATAGTAGGTATTTGAAAAACAGTATGTGAAAAGTCCCTGGACGACCTCCTACTTCCAGGTGAGATTCTGAAGTGCGCATTCGATGGACACTTTACTATCCCATGAGGCCACGGGAGAGGATTTATGAGGTTACATGATAATGACAGATGAAGTATAGAGAACACACTTTTATAACGGTCGCGAAGTACGTTCCATACCAAATGTAGCACCTACTATACAGTATGTGATTTCGGACGCAGCATGTGTTGGCGCTGAACTTACCACAGACCAGCTAATGTGTTAATATCTCCTGGAGTTATAACCCCCGCCTCCTCCCCCAGAGCCATATCCACCTGGACAGAACAACACAGGATCAGGCTTCAATGCAGCGGATTCAACTCTGATGTGGCCTGCTGTGTGCCGGCCTTTCTTTACCTCCATAAGGTCCTGAGTTCCTTCCTCCAAAATTATTTCCCTTCATAGGGCCATAGTTGGACTGTTGTCCTCCGTAATTCCCGAAATCATTGTAATTTCCTCCTCCACCTCCACTGCCTCCACTACCACCACCAAAGTTACCTGTGATGCAGGTACAAACTCAGGTTAACAGCACAACTACTCTAAATAAGCCACAACAAAGATGATTATTCTACTACATAAATTTACTGTTAAACATCAGTCCATGTTATTATAAAAAAGTTTGTCTTTGTAATCTTCAGTCAAAATATAACCACTTGCTCCGCCTCTGAAACGTTTCCCATTTTTGGATGACATCACTGAGCCCTCTTGTTTAGCCCCTCCCCTCCAGCCACCCGTCAAGTATTTGTCTTAGCTGAAACGATAATGTACCTCCAAAATTCCTGCCATTGTTGTAGTTGTCATATCCTCCAAAGCCTCCTCCGCCTTGGTTACCGTATCCAGGGCCTCCACCATACCCCCCACGGCCCCCTCCACAGCCAGGACTCCCTCCATAGTTATTACCTGCCACCGCAAACACAAGTAGAAACATGTCCTTCAGTGCTAATCATTTCAGTCTGGTTGGCTGACTGTGATAAGTTAGCACTTGATTTGGATTTTGACTTCATTTGCACCACTTCTTGGGTGCTTATTGTTTGGGTTGTTGTGTTTTTGGACGTCTTCCTTTTCTTCTCTTCAAAGTTATTGGACAGTTGGTTAGTTTGCCGATTGCCCTTGTTTTTGACCAGGTGTGAAGATTTGTTATGTATATCTACACTGCCCGGCCCCAAAAAAGTCACTGTTTGGATTTAAATAGGCGAATGCTGAAGAGTCAATGATTGGATCATTATTGCAGTGATTATTGTGTTTCTAGCATGTTATGTGTTTGGCAACAGTTCTTCTAACCCTAATTGATGGAGTGTGTAGCTTTTCATGCCTTAATCAACCATGTAAGAAGACACATTATGGCCATATTCCAGGATGACAATGTCAAGATTCATCAAGAGGTGCATACATTTTTGTTCAATATCTTGTATTGACAATGCAAGAGTCCAGCACTCTGTAAAGTCTCCTCCAGCACATCCCAAAGACTTTCAATGAATTTAAGCTCTGGGCTCAGAGGTGCCGATTCATGTGTGAAGATGATTCTTCATGCTCCCTCCCAACCATTCTTTCACAGTTTGAGCTGATGAATCTTGACATTGTCATCCTGGAATTTGCGGATGGATTTCAGCTGTGGCGTGTAACACAGTCACTCCCACTAGCCACTTTGGCGGGTTGAATTGTATTGTAGTCTTCTCATAAGGCCTCTGTTATAATCGCGTTGTGCATTATAATCAATCACACGCGATACTGTTGAGCTTATGAATGCAATGTCTAATAATGAGAGGCGTTCAGATTAGTCAACGCTGAAACGCCAGAGTTTTGTTCGCTCACTGAAATCTGCACTCTCATCATAAACAACACAGCAGAGATGCACGTGCGATGTACGTAGGAGATTCATTCATCATACAGTGAAAACCATAGCACATCTGATGTGACTGGAATAAAGTTGGCTTGACGTTGGACGTTTGATATTCGCGAATTGTCGTGAAGACCTTCAACCTGTTGGTTGCCATAGAAGTGCATTATGCATTAGGAATGTTTTCCTCAAAAAACTTAATTTCTTTTCGATTGAAGAAAGACACGAACACCTTGGATGAGATGGGGGCAAGTAAAATATCAGGAAATTTTCATTTTGAAGTGAACTAATCCTTTAAGAACTAGTTTGACTAACAAGCAGTTAACAAAGGGGCAATCAGTCTTACAGTTCCAATTCAAACTAAACCGATCTACCTTTTTATGTAACTGACTTTAAAAAGTTAGGGTCAGTCTTGAAGAAAGCAGTTTATGCAACCGGCCACAGGTCAACATTGGTGCAAATCTGCCACAAATCAACAGCACGTTTCCTGCAAATAAACACGTCATGTGTTCCACTTGGACTTTTTTATTGTTACTTTGTGTTCGGTTGTTTCCTGTTTTCGGTTGCCATTTTGTAGTTTTGCTGTTGATTAGGTAATTATTGTTCCCTCATTAGCCCTTGTTTATAAATACACCAATGTTTATCAGAATCCCTGTCTTGTATTTGTTCCGTGTTTCTGTTCCTGGTCATGCTCATATTTTGTGTTTTTGTTTCATTCAAGTTACACGTTTTCTGGCTTTTTGCTTTGTTCCTTTCACTTACTAAAACCCTTGCACTTTGAGCCACTAGCTTCAGCCTGCCTTTCTGTTTGTTATCAAAGAGTCAGATTTTTGCTTATTGATCATGTAAGTATCATCTTACTGTCCCCACCAAATCCGTTGTATCCATCTCCTCCGTAGCCACCCCGGCCTCCTCCGTACCCTCCTGTAAAAGATACAGGGTTCAGTTTGTTTAGCACAGTGTTATTCACACCTGAGGTGATGCTCTACACACTGACACACACGCAGGATCAGATGCACAGTATCACGTCATCTTACCTCTGCCAAAGTTGTCACCTCCGAAGTTTCCTCCTCTGCCCATGAAATTCTCCCCACCACCTCCTCCTCCACCACCACCACCGCGATCTGAGAACGGATCCCAAACAGCACGTTACATATATATAATATGAACAATAACCACATGCAATGTTGTGAATATTACAGTAACATAACTTATTATGAACCTTTCAAAATGTAAGGATGTCTATTTGAGAATCAGGAGAGGCAGTTACTTACATCTCTGATTAGAAGCAGCCTGCATCTCCTGCTTTGGGAGGGCTTTTCTTACTTCACAGTTATGCGAGTTGATTGTGTGATATTTTTGTGCTGATGAAAAAAGGAAAAAATCATTTCGAAAAAGCAAAACAGCTCCGGCTCAGCTACTGTATAAAACCTGTAAGAATGAGCATTTAATGACATAATATGGGTAGTTGACACTGAACTTTTATACAGTTGTGGCCAAAATTATCCACCTAAGTTCGATTAAACAATAAAAATATGAAGACAATACTTTAGACTTTTTAAATAATATAAATATGAGGGAAGAACAAAACACTAAACTTGGTATTTAGTAGGCCTGCACGATTCTGGGAAAAATATGAATCACGATTTTTTAGCTTAGAATTGATATCACGATTCTCTGCAACGATTTTTTTCTCATGAAGTGTAATGTTTATTGCACACATGAACCATGACACAACAAATTGGCAGTACTAAAAATATTTGTTTTGGCACATAGAACATTGCACATCACCACAAGCCTGTAAACATAGAGGCTTCAATGAATAAAGAAGAAACACTCTTTAACTGCTTGCCTTTTGTACAATTAACATTCAACTGGCCATTCAAGTAGGTTACCAAAAATAGAAGTTTAACACACTGCGCTGAATATGGCCTGAACATGGCTCTAAATAGGCTAATTGAAACGTCATTCAACATTCTGAGGGTTCAGTGTCTAAAGAAAAGGAGCATCAATTGGCCATGGAAGTGCAGTATCAAAAATTAATAATTTATTTTGTATATATAGCAGCACGTTGTTTTTAATTGCTGGCCTTTTAGTAGTTTAATGTTTCTTTAATTGTGCGTTGCTGAAAAATAATCCGCTTGCTGCACTTCTGCCTCGACTACAGTCCGCACTTCTTGTACATAGCTGGCAGCGCAACGTATGAAAAATACGCATTTCCTTTGCGGGATGGTATTGAGTAGCGTTTGTCCAATGTATGGATCATCTTTTGAAATCCGTCACGTTCTACGTTGTATATTGGAACCATATCTTTTGCTAGATGGTAAGCAATGGCTTCTGTTATTTCCTTACTCCTACTAGAGTTATGTGGGTATGGCGTTGCATTGTGCAAGGTGTCTGTAATAGATGTCTGCGTTTTTGGATGACTTTCGGACCTCTTGCCTGGTACGGCTTCATCATATTGCACTTTGTGGTGACGTTTGAGGTGCTGGTAAAGATTGGTGGTGTTACCTTGCGGTGCTGCAACAAGGGCAAAGCATGCCTTGCAAATCACATCAGACTGACCCTCGTCTTCTTGCTTGAATCCAAAATACTTCCACACCACCGAATGTGAGCATTTTTTCAGAACAAGTTCGGTTTGAGACTGAGTGTTTGGCTGATTCTCGTCACTAGGACCTGGGTTTTCATCAATATCCATTTATTTCCGAACTACTAAAATGGCTAAAAGGTGCTTTGTCATTGGCTGAGGGTGAAGCCCTGAACTTTGTGAGAGCTGTCCTTTCAAAATATATATATATTTTTTAAATCAAAGTCATTTAAAAATTAAATCGTGAACAGGGTGAATCGAGATCGCGATTTTATAACGATTTATCGTGCAGGCCTAGTATTTCGCTGACAAAATAATTAGCAAAAAGCTACAGGTTTTATTTTACCATGCAAAACAACAACAAATGCATAGAAAAACAAAAAGCTCAAACATTGACTACAACATAATCAGTTATTAATATTTTGTTGATTCTCTAGATTTTGTATGTGTTCATAATTTCGGTAACACTTTACAATAAGATCTCACTTTATAACATTAGCTAATGTATTAACTAACAATGAGCAATACATGTGTTACTGTATTTATTAATCTTTGTTAATGTTAGTTGTTTATTGTCATATTCATGTTAGTTCATGGTGCATTAGCTAATGTTAACAAATACAACTTTTGATTTTATTAATGCATAGTAAATTGAAATTAACAATAATAAATGCTGTAGAAGTACTGTTCATTCTTAGTTCATTTTAACTGATGTAGTTAACTAATGAAACCTTATTGTAAACTGTTACCATCACTTCTTGTAATTTCTATGACAGCCTGGCAAAATTTTTTCCAAAAATTACAGAATTGACTCCAAGCACAACTACGCAAATATCTTGAACACATTTTTAATAATATTTGAATAAAGAGTAAAGATGTTAATTTCCCAAGGCCGTACATCACTTTTGGCCACTACTGTACATCAACATGACGATTTTATTTATTATTGAGTAATTATTTAAGCAATCACTTAAATAGTATTTTGCAAACATTTTAATATTTAAATAGAAGTACAAATAATCCATCTAATATATCGATTAATGGCAATTCATAAAAGATGCATGCACAATATTTAATAAAAGAATCAGCAAAATGCTGGTTTAATAGCTGTAGATGGAGTCATTTACCCATAAATAATTAATTTAGTCAGTCCGTCAGTGTGTGACTGTGTGTGTTTCTATCTAAACTCACCAACAATTTTATCCACAGTATCATGATCATCGAAGGTGACGAAGCAGAATCCTCTCTTCTTCCCAGTCGAACGCTCCTCCATTATATCGATGGTCTCGATCTTCCCGTATGGCTCAAAGTACTCTCGGATGTGATACTCCTCTGTGTCTTCCTTGATTCCACCCACAAAGATCTTTTTCACTGTCAGGTGGGCTCCAGGTTTATTAGAGTCCTGGATAAGAAAAGTACATGAATTTACATCCTGATTAAAGGTATCTTAAAGGGGTCATATGATGCTTTTTAATGTTTTCCTTTTCCTTTAGTGTGTAATGTGTCTATTTGTGTACGTATACGTTTTGCAAAGTTACAAAGCTCATAGTCTCCCACAAAGGGATTTATTCTATCTGACAGAGAAAGCTGATCCAGACCTGCCTAAAACACCTCAATCCAAGTCTAGATATTACTTCCTCAAACATCCATGTCCCAATGTGAAATATTAGCATAATGCTGCGCAAAGGCATACGCAAAGTGAACTGTAATGTTGTCGAGGGAAAGAAGTTCTTGAGCAGCACAACCCAAAAGTTAGCTTGAGCACAGCAGATTTTACAGAGGACAGCTTCCTGAACCTGGGAGATACAACGCCGGTGATATACAAAGACACTGTGACACGTTCAGCTCAAGTCATGCTTGCTAAGTTGGTTTCCGATACATCCGCATTTTAAGAATCTGACTTGGGCTTGAACTGATGCGGTAAAACCGACAACATTTTTATTAACTGTATGTTTACAGTTCCTTTAGAAGCTGAAGCTCACAATCATGGTAAGGGTCGTTACATTTCTGACACACGCTTAAGGTGTTCAGCCAATCACAACGCACTGGGTCAGCTGGCCAATCAGAGCACTCTGAGCTGTTCGGAAGGAGGGGCTTTGTAGAAATCAAGTGTTTCAGAGAGACTGGAAATAAAAGTGCTGCAATAATGTACAGTATGTGAAAAACAATGTGTTTTTAAACATTAAAGCATGTTAACCCATTAATAATAACATTGAACTTTTAAAATAGTATCATATGACCGCTTTCATTGCAGAGTAAACTGAATACAAGTTTGTATGCGAAATTACTCCTTCAATTCAGACTTTCTTTCTCAGAATTGTAATACTTTTCCAATTGATTTATCCAATGAATTTGAATAGACAAAATTGTAAAAAAGTTATCAACTTCTGGAAGCAAGTAAAACTCAAAAAAGCTTAAATTATGAGTTGAGATTGTTTACAGGCTTTATTTCTCAGAACTGTAAGTTTCTAACACACAATTCTGGCTTTATTTCTCGCAATTCAGTGTTTATTTATTTTTTGCGATTTTGATCTTAACATCTTGCAATTCTGAATTTTGAGTTAAACATGTAACTGCGAGACATAAAACCTGAACTGTGAGATATAAACTCACAATTCTGAGAAAGTCAGAACTGCAGGATACTAACTCAAAATCACATTAACTCTAAAGTCAGAATTGTATTTGAAATGTAAAATTCTGAGAAGGAAAGTTTGAATTGCAAGATATAAACTTGCGATTGTGAAAAACTCATAATTGGGAGAAATAATACACCAATCAGGCATAACATTATGACCACCTTTCTAATATTGTGTTACTCTTTTGCTGCCAAAACAGCCCTGACCCGTTGAGGCACGGACTCCATTAGACCCCTGAAGGTGTGCTGTGGTATCTGGCACAAAGATGTTAGCAGCGGGTCCTTTAAGTCCTGTAAATTGTGAGGTGGGGCCTCCATGGATCGGACTAGTTTGTTCAGCACATCCCACAGATGCTCGATTGGATTGAGATCTGGGGAATTTGGAGGTCAACACCTCAAACTCGTTGTTGTGCTCCTCAAACCATTCCTGAACCATTTTTGCTTTGTGGCAGGGCGCATTATCCTGCTGAAAGAGCCACAGCCACCAGGGAATACCGTTTCCATGAAAGGGTGTACATGATCTGCAACGATGCCTAGATGGTGGTACGTGTCAAAGTAAGATCCACATGGATGGCAGGACCCAAGGTTTCCCAGCAGAACATTGCCAAAACATCACACTGCCTCCACCGGCTTGCCTTCTTCCCATAGTGCATCCTGGAGCCATGTGTTCCCCAGGTAAGCGACGCACACGCACCCGGCCATCCACGTGATGTAAAAGAAAACATGATTCATCAGACCAGGCCACCGTCTTCCATTGCTCCGTGGTCCAGTTCTGATGCTCACGTGCCACTGTTGGTGCTTTCGGCGGTGGACAGGGGTCAGCATGGGCACCCTGACTGATCTGCGGCTGTGTGATGCACTGTGTATTCTGACACCTTTCTATCTGAACCAGCATTAACTTCTTGAGCAATCTGAGCTACAGTAGCTCGTCTGTTTGATCAGCCCACACGGGCCAGCCTTCGCTCCCCACGCGCATCAATGAGCCTTGGCCGCCCATGACCCTGTCGCCGGTTCACTACTGTTCCTTCCTTGAAGCACTTTTGATAGATACTGACCGGGAACACCCCACAAGAGCTGCAGCTCTGACCCAGTCGTCTAACCATCACAATTTGGCCCTTGTCAAACTCGTTCAAATCCTTACGCTTGCCCATTTTTCCTGCTTCTAACACATCAACTTTGACGACAAAATGTTCACTTGCTGCCTAATATATCCCACCCACTAACAGGAGCCATGATGACGAGATAATCAGTGTTATTCACTTCACCTGTCAGTGATCATAATGTTATGCCTGATCGGTGTATACTCCATATGGTTTAAGTGAATGTAACTGTACCTCTCGGGAAACGGCCCGTTTGGGCTCAACAACACGACCGTCCACTTTGTGTGGCCTTGCTGCCATAGCAGCGTCAACCTCCACGACACAGGAATACGTCACAAAGCCGAAACCTCGTGAGCGTTTGTTTGCTGGATCTCTCATTACCTGAGGAAAGATGATCATTGATAATATCAATAACAGTGGTTTTATAACTGTTATTATTATTAGTATTTCTGACTATATGCATTAACAACTCATACCACGGAACTCTTGGATGCTTGATTCTGATTGGATGACAGACATTATAAGTTGTTGATTCATTAAGCAGGTTAGTAGGTTATAGGGGTTTGTATGCATGAATATCAGCATGGCTGTGATTATCTGCGCCACTCATGGTACATTCATTTTCAATAGTTCATTGGTCCATTGTTATCATCCATTTATCATCAGCATTTTACCGTTTCATTTGAGAAAAACTATCGTCATATATCATAAACACACAGAAACTCAAAGCTCTTCACGGCAACCCGTCAAAATAAAAGATCGGTTTAACTTGAAATTGTGTCAGAAATATATTACTGCTGTACAGTAGAATTTAGCTACATCTCAATGTAATAAAAATACTAACACTAATAATAATACATTATTTTTTGAAATAAGTTTAATTTCATATGATTAAAAGATAAATTAAATTAATTAAAAAAAAATCTTTGTTTGATTTCCAGTAAAAAATACACTGAATTTCTAAAAATTAAGAAACTTTTCTCAGAAATTAAATTGTATTTTTAAATTAATACATTTTTATGAATTCAATTAATTAGACATGCTTTTTGGTTTTATTAAAATTAATTAAACCTTTAAAGTGGAATCCAGAAAGCTTAAAACAGAAAATAATTAAATTTTTTATGGAAAAAAAAAAAGAATGAGGAAAAAAATAAAAGGGCCCTAAACATGTAATTTGTTAAACTTTTAATAAATTGTTGTTAAATTGTATAGGTTTTATGATTTCAATTAATTAGACGTGCGTTCTACATGATGAATATAATTATTTAAGCATTAAAATGTCCAAAAAAAAAAAAAAAAAAAAAAACAGAATCCAGAAAAATTAAAATGGAAAAAAACAGAATTTGGGGAAAAATAAAACCTAATTTGGAAAAATAAAAACGGATTTCATAGGGCCCAAATCAAGTTTTTTATGATGGAGGAAAAAAGAGCCACACTTTCTTCCCCGATTGCAGCAACTTCCATTTTTATTACAGATATTTTCGCAGGAAGTGACGATTTTGCTCTCTTGAACACATGGGATGGAAACGGTGCTTTATTAGCAAATGTTTTATGTGATATTCCAATTTTCCAATTCCATATCGCAACTTTGGATGGAAAGATAGCTAGTGATAGTAAGAGATGGTTTTATGGTAATTCAGTGAATTACTATATTCATATACCATGGTATGATGCTACAAGATGCTTTGGAGAATAACCTGGCACTTTTTTAAAATTATATACATTTTTGTAATGGAAAAAATAGGGATGTCTTCAGCTGCAGACTCATTGCAAAGTGAATACAATTAGCCCTTCGCTAAGCCCCGCCCTCCTCAGTTACTGTTGCTAAGCCTGACAAGCTTTCGCGCCTGGCACGTCTATTACAGTATGAATGCGCCGGTGTCAGACATTCCCAAGGAGATAATTAGTCATTTTTGGCGAACAGGTGAAATATCTGAGAGAGCCAGACAAAAGGGACTGCAGTATGCATTCCAGGGATATATCCACGACATAATATGCAACCAATTAGGGAAGATTTCATCAAAATTTAAGCTAAAGCCTATAACGTTAGGTCCCAGCCCAAACAGCAGCCGCCTCATACAATTGAGGAACAGCTATAAGGGTAAGTGAAATTAGAAAATAATCTAATAATTATAAATCAAACATAAGTCTAGTGAAATAAACACAAGACATTAGCCTGTCCACTTTGCAATGATAACATTCTCCCACTTATATTTTTATTTATTTTGCACTTATTTTAACTTTAACTTTTAGGATACCGGGTATCAGATTTGCACAATCCATACACACAACGGCATGTTTCCCTCGCTCGAAAGCTTGACAGACCTTCCACACCTAGTTACGGTTGCTAAGCCACGATTGGCCTGTGGCGGTTTTCGGGCGTGGCTTAGCGAAGGGCCAATTAGTTACTAAAGCCAAACTGAAAAGCATGTGATCTGAGGGCCACTCACCACGCAGTCTGTGAGTTTGCCCCATTGCTCAAAGTGAGCTCGTAAACTGTCCTCTGTGGTCTCGAAACTGAGTCCACCAATAAACAGCTTCCTGAGCTGCTCCGGCTCCTTACTGCCACGACCCTGTTCACAGAAAACACACTGTTAGATATCAGACTTGTCTTGAACCCTTGCCTTGTTAGAAATATGCGTCATTAGACAGATAAAACTGGCCCTGTATGTTGCATAATGCTCTAAAGCTGTTAATTGTTTAAAGCTGATAATGACACATGCTCACTGATTGCACCACTTTCTGTGTGGGTGTTTCTGTTAGAAAGTGCATTGATTGCATCAGGCCATACTTTTGCCATATTAGGTGATGGCTCATTTAATATTCATTAGATTGAGTGACGTGAGCCCACCAGTCGCTCCTAATTGGCTGAAAGAGCGACGTTGAAAGGTGGGTTCTTGTCAGTTAACCAATTAACTTATCCTACTAAGATACTTGATTCATGAATATTAATTACAGTACGTGATTGGACGCTCCTTAAGATTACTTCGTAAACACCTTGTTAATATTCATGAGCTAACCCTACGCCATAGTAAGATTAGTATTTCACCCGGTGTGTTACATCTAAAGGAAAAGAGTGGCTATGTGTGTAAACGAATTTCAAAGATTACACGCGCATTATTCCGAGATAAAGACTAAATTCAGGAAGAGACGGTTGGAAATAAACCGGCGTCTGAGGAGGAGCGTCTAGAACGTTCCACACCAAAGAGTTCAGCGCCATTTTAGATTTATTTTTTTAATGTTTCCTACATACTGTTAGAATTAATAATAAAATTAAACATTAAATTCCTGTATCTGTGTTTATACTGACATGTTTACAAAATAACGGTCGACACTTTGTTTACGCTGGTCGACAACCAGCTCCCTAACCAAAACATTAGCAGCACGTTAAAAGCTGAACCATGAGTCCATGTCCGACACGCATTAGGTGTTTAAGAGAGTAACTGTGCCACCAAGAGTCTCGTATTTCGTTTGAAAATAGTAATATATCCGCCTTAAGGGTATGCATTCAGTATCTGCTCTCGGTCACACACACACGGCTGGCTCAACATGACAGCAGAACGCACCATTCTTAACACCAAGCCACTATAATAAACCCACATAAGATATGTATTATTATGAATTCTACAAACTCCATATAATAGCAGGAATATTGCTAAATTGGTACCTCCATACTGCAGCTTTTGCGCCCCCTTGGTCTGCACGCCACGCCGAAAAAAGCGCTGATGTAATGTCACACTTCGGCCATTGGAGGCGCTGCCGGACACTTCCGATTGGAACTGCATGCGTCTTGCGGAAGAACATTGTAGCCGGAGCTACTTCTCTCTGTTTATGTATGACGAGTCACTCAGGTACTGGGTTACTCCGCAGCGGTTGTCGTCCCGCTCAGACTAAAATAGATCTAATATAAACACTTATTTTAGGCGTACCGTGATTCAGGATAAGACAAAAACACGGTTTGGAAGATGGATTCATGATGTACTCGTTTATTATATAATTTTGAAGAAAATAAATATGTCATAGATACACTGATTTTACAGAAAATATTTGACATAATAGTTATCTAAGGCAGTGGACATTGCCTCTTAGATAGGCTAATATGATACTTCCACTAAACTGTTGCCAGGTGTTGGCACTTATAATATACTTATAAATATACTTCATATAATTTAAAATGACGGATATATCAATATTAGCAGTTATGTTTTCAATGAAAATTTTTATTAGCCTATAATAGGCTACAGCTTTGCCACTTTTTCTGTTAAAAGAAGTAGGCTATATTCTTTCAGTTTTGTTTGATGATAAAAAATTACACTGTTAATTAAAAAAAAAGAATCTTATAGCCTACATAATCTTATATTTTAAGGGTTAGCTGACTTAGCTGAGGTGATTTAGTGCTAACATGTCCACTGGCGGACAGGTGTGCTAGCAGTGTTTATTCCTAAAATAAGTAAATAAGTACGTAACCACTGATTTTTCAAGGGCAAGAAGCAGTAGTGTGCACTTGGCCTCAGAATCAAGACAAGTTTGTGCTTATGAGGAATTTGACTAGATTTTTTGTATTGAACTACACTACTCTAAAGCCCTATCTTGAAACAGTTAGTCAGTTAACCTTCTACAAACAACTATTTGAGGCCAAATGTAATTTAAAGGCACAATGTGTAAGACAAAAAACACTATAACAATGTTTATATTTTGTTGACCTGTGTACTTACATTATCCCAAATGTGATATTATATATGATATTATGAATTAGATGTGTAATATCATGCAGTTGTTAGACTGATTACTAACGCACCTTACAGAACGCATCATTGTGAATTGTATTCCCTTTTAAGGACGTCATTACATGACAGTGAATATGATTTCACTAAGTACAACATGTTCCTGGAACAACATTCCAATCAACCAGTCAGATTTGTGGGACAAGTTTACAGTTTATGTCAAGTTTAGGCTTACAACCAGGGTAGGTGCTTCGATATCAGTGTTATTAACCTATCATTTCCCTCTGATTTTAGGGAAAAGTTACGGGTAAAAAATTGGCCAATCAAAGCCATCAAACTAATGTTGCGTTCCAGGCAGGTTTTTGAGCCCGTAAGTTACGACTTCAAACCACGACTCACGACTTTGTGGCGTTCCAGGCAAAGTCACGCCAAAGTGCCTGAGCGCAAGGAATTGTGGGAGCTAGGTGTAAACAAAGCATGGCGGACCATACGGGGCTTATGCTCATTTACAATCATTTCTATCGCCAAAGGTGCTTACTCCTTGCTTATTTGAGGGAAACTGAGGAGAAAAAACGGCGCATAAGGCAAGAGAAGCTGTTATACCTTTTATTTTACGCCACCGTGTACAACTTTCATAAACACCGCATCCGTAGGGGCTGCCATTGTTGTTTCGCGGGCTATGTGACGTCAGAGCGCATAACTGGGAGTACATCGATCTAGTACGAGTTCACGGGTGGGAAGTCACGGGTTTGACTGCCGCTCCAGTGCACTTTCACGGGTAGAAGGTTGGAAAAACACGGGTTATGGGTTGCCTGGAACACAGCACAAGCCTGTAGGTTAAATGCCATCCTGTTCTTTTTCTAAAAAGGCTGGATAGTGAAAATTTTTGGAACACTTGGAATGTGATCAGTTGCACGTGTCAATTTCCTGTTTGTAAAAATGCATCACTTACGAATAAAAAAAAAAATCGAAACTAGTAGTATTAACAAAATTATTTTAAAAATTTGGCGCAGCGTACTGCTTCTGTTTGGACACTGTATGTCTTATCTTGTTGATGACAACATAACTGACCTATAATTGAGATGACGCAACCTAAACGCCTGCAAAATTGCAGTTGTGACTGTAAACAGGTCCAGTGTCCTTGTGTGAATGTGTTTGTGTACCAACACTGTGACTCATAGCCATGGGGTTAGAAATGACTGTAAATACAGTTAAAAACGTAATAACAAAGAATTCCCTATAAACCGAACTCTCACTCATTTCATTTCACTATCCAACTGGTCTAAACGTGTTAGGTTTCCTTCAAGTTCACTGAGAGTTAGGTAGTCTACTTCATAACATGAATCAAATGATCCACTAATGTTTCTCTAACACAACTGTCACAATACTCCTTGTTTCCATGTTGTATCTAGTTTTAAAACTAAAACAAACTTAATCTTTTGAAAGGATGTGCCTGTGGCTGTGATAGCTTTCTTTAAAGGGTTAGTTCACACAAAAATAAAAATTCTGTCATTAATTCCTCACCCTCATGTCATTCCAAACTCGCAAGACTTTCGTTCATCTTCTGAACACAAATGAAGATATTTTTAATGAAATCTGAGAGCTTTCTGTCCCTCCATTGACAGCTACACAACTGACACTTTGACCCCTCAAAAAGTTCATAAAGAGATTGTAAAACGTATTCATATGAATTGGCATCAGAATCGCTTCTGCAAGAATGAGGATCATTCTAGTGTTACGCAGCACGTTTGAGCTTCAGCAAGAGCCAATGAAGTTTGTTCTCGTGTTACGCAGCACGTTTGAGCTTCAACAAGAGCCAATGAGGTTAATTCTCGTGTTACGCAGCACGTTTGAGCTTTAACAAGAGCCAATGAGGTTCATTCTCGTGTTTTGCAGCACGTTTGAGCTTCAGCAAGAGCCAATGAGGTTCATTCTTGTGTTACGCAGCACGTTTGAGCTTCAGCAAGAACCAATGAGGTTCGTTCTTGTGTTATGCAGCACGTTTGAGCTTCAACAAGAGCCAATGAGGTTCATTCTAGTTACGCAGCACGTTTGAGCTTCAACAAGAGCCAATGAGGTTCATTCTCATGTTTACGCAGCACGTTTGAGCTTCAGCAAGAACCAATGAGGTTTGTTCTCGTGTTACGTAGCACGTTTGAGCTTCAACAAGAGCCAATGAGGTTCATTCTATTTACGCAGCACGTTTGCGCTTCAGCAAGAACCAATGAGGTTCATTCTTGTGTTATGCAGCACGTTTGAGCTTCAGCAAGAGCCAATGAGGTTCATTCTTGTGTTACGCAGCACGTTTGAGCTTCACCAAGAGCCAATGAGGTTCATTCTCGTGTTATGCAGCACGTTTGAGCTTCAGCAAGAACCAATGAGGTTCATTCTCGTGTTACGCAGCACGTTTGAGCTTCAGCAAGAACCAATGAGGTTCATTCTCGTGTTACGCAGCACGTTTGAGCTTCAGCAAGAGCCAATGAGGTTCATTCTTGTGTTAAGCAGCACGTTTGAGCTTCAGCAAGAGCCAATGAGGTTCATTCTTGTGTTACGCAGCACGTTTGAGCTTCAGCAAGAGCCAATGAGGTTCATTCTTGTGTTATGCAGCACGTTTGAGCTTCAGCAAGAACCAATGAGGTTCATTCTCGTGTTACGCAGCACGTTTGAGCTTCAGCAAGAACCAATGAGGTTCATTCTCGTGTTACGCAGCACGTTTGAGCTTCAGCAAGAGCCAATAAGGTTCATTCTTGTGTTATGCAGCACGTTTGAGCTTCAGCAAGAGCCAATGAGGTTTGTTCTCTTGTTACGCAGCACGTTTGAGCTTTAACAAGAGCCAATGAGGTTCATTCTTGTGTTACGCAGCACGTTTGAGCTTCAGCAAGAACCAATGAGGTTCATTCTAGTTACGCAGCACGTTTGAGCTTCAGCAAGAGCCAATGAGGTTCATTCTCGTGTTACGCAGCACGTTTGAGCTTCAACAAGAGCCAATGAGGTTCATTCTCGTGTTACGCAGCACGTTTGAGCTTCGGCAAGAACCAATGAGGTTCATTCTCGTGTTACGCATCACGTTTGAGCTTCAGCAAGAGCCAATGAGGTTCATTCTTGTGTTACGCATCACGTTTGAGCTTCGGCAAAAACCAATGAGGTTCATTCTCGTGTTACGCATCACGTTTGAGCTTCAGTAAGAACCAATGAGGTTCATTCTCATGTTACGCAGCACGTTTGAGCTTCAGCAAGAACCAATGAGGTTCATTCTTGTATTACGCAGCACGTTTGAGCTTCAGCAAGAGCCAATGAGGTTCATTCTCGTGTTACGCAGCACGTTTGAGCTTCAGCAAGAGCCAATGAGGTTCATTCTTGTGTTACGCAGCACGTTTGAGCTTCAGCAAGAGCCAATGAGGTTCATTCTCGTGTTACGCAGCACGTTTGAGCTTCAGCAAGAGTCAATGAGGTTCATTCTCGTGTTACGCAGCACGTTTGAGCTTCAGCAAGAGCCAATGAGGTTCATTCTTGTGTTACGCAGCACGTTTGAGCTTCAGCAAGAGCCAATGAGGTTCATTCTTGTGTTACGCAGCACGTTTGAGCTTCAGCAAGAGCCAATGAGGTTCATTCTCGTGTTACGCAGCACGTTTGAGCTTCAGCAAGAGCCAATGAGGTTCATTCTTGTGTTACGCAGCACGTTTGAGCTTCAGCAAGAGCCAATGAGGTTCATTCTTGTGTTACGCAGCACGTTTGAGCTTCAGCAAGAGCCAATGAGGTTCATTCTCGTGTTACGCAGCACGTTTGAGCTTCAGCAAGAGCCAATGAGGTTCATTCTCGTGTTACGCAGCACGTTTGAGCTTCAGCAAGAACCAATGAGGTTCATTCTCGTGTTACGCAGCACGTTTGAGCTTCAGCAAGAGCCAATGAGGTTCATTCTCGTGTTACGCAGCACGTTTGAGCTTCAGCAAGAACCAGTGAGGTTTGTTCTCGCACGTCAAGCAGGTTCAGTTAAGCTTCTGTTTATGTTCACTGACCAATGTTTATATGTGAATAAGGCCTAAAAAAAGAGAAAGTCTTACTGGTTTGGAACGACATGGGTGTAAGTAAATGATGACAATTTTTATTTTGGGTGAACTATCCATTTAAGAGAAATGCCACTAGTTTGATATTTGATAACGAGACTTTCTCTTGAAAGCAATATCTGTACATATTCCCTGTATTTCATTGTGTTCATGAGGAAATTCTACGTAATATGATGCTATAATTAGAAATGAGAAAGTGAGGGACTACATTCATATGCAACTAACCACCTCATCACGCAGACGTTTCCATGACATTATCCACCAATCACAGAATCAGTTTGCGGCTGTTGTGTGGAGACTAATTCATGAGACCTGTGTGCTTACAGAACACGGAAAAGATGCAGTCAGACTGGTTTTACACACAAGGTCGATCATAAAAAAGGCCTTTAAAAAAAGAGAGTACAGTGCGCCATCTGCTGGCCATCCATGAGCTTCAAATCACGTCATCATGTTTGAACGAATATGCCAAAAGTCATTTAACATGTAAGCAGCATCCTACTTGTAATAGTTGAATAAATCGACGTAAATGGCCTTGACAAAAAGCTCTCTGGCAGAGGAGTGAATGCAGGGGTGTATGATGATTTATAGCAGTTTTATGAGATGGTTATAATGTGTGTCATCATTACCACAATGTGACAGATGAAATACTAGCATAATAAAACAGCCACTCTCACTTTCAATATTAGAGCACTTTTATTTATTGGCAAATGTCTGATTCAGATTTAGTAGAGAAGCATATTTTGTTATAGTTAAAAGAGGAGACGAAAGGAAGGTTTTCTCTCTCTTTATCTCTCTTTGCAACATGCTGGACTGGTAAACGCATGTTCCAGCTCATTTGTTTCTTAATTAAACAGCTAAAAGCTCTTGGACAGGGTGACATTATGTTCTGCTGAACACTGTGACCTTTAATGAGTCTCTCGGATCGTTTTATCTAATGTCTGTGGGTGATAATCTGATTTATTCTGATTGTAAACAGTCCATTCAGTGCTATAAAAGTGTCAGCGTCACTCAAGCCGAGAGAAATGCTGCTCAGGTCTGCTGTTCTCCAGCAATAACACTGTTTTAACAGCTGTATCCAGTTGTGAACACATAAAGAAATAGCTCTAGACTTCTCTCTCAGAGGTTAGTTCTTGGACACGTGGTTTATCAGAAGGCAACAGTCAGTCAAGACGTTCACTGTTTCACTGTTTCACAATCAAAACCTACACTCATACTGTTTTTTATTAACGTTTTTATAACCTATGATATATAGGCCTATTTTGGACATTTTTTTGGCCTATGTGTATGACAATTTTCTTATAAATCGAATACGACTGCAAGGAATCGGCTAAATCTCTCGTTATGCTATGTTATTACCAAATATTCAATCTTTTGTTCTCTTTCAGTTAGCAGGTTCTGTAGCTGTTTATTTTTTGGATCTGATTGATCGTAGACCTTATTGATCTTATAGTGGTGATAATATAGCATAATGAGAGATTAACAGGTCACTTCTGACAGGGAATGCCAAATTAGGGAAAGGATTTTCAGCACAGCATAAACATGCAATGTGATGAGATCATGTGACAAAAGTGTAGCTACAGTTCCCTTTCGAGGGAACTCGAGCTGCGTCACCGCTTTGGGAACGCCTCTGCGTGATTGCGTCGTGAAGCACATGTGTAATCAGTCCAATGGAGAGACGGAACGTCATAGGCGGGTGACGTCATCGACCCGGAAGGTATAAAGCATACCGGCAGACAAACGCCGCTAGCTTCTGTTGCTTTCAGCAAGCGCTCTGTGTATTGTCATTGTCAGATTTGTGTTTTGTGTCTGAGTTCAGACTTTCTCGTTCTATTTCAAGTTGCATACACACTGACATTTAAAGAGACACTATGGCGAGCGAACAGCGTTACAGAAAGTGTGTTCCTCCCTGCTCTCGTCACATCACGAGCGGGGATACACACTTGATGTGCGTTGTTTGTTTGGGTGAACAGCACGCTCAGTCGGCTCTCGAGGGGGCCGGCTGTGAGCATTGTGAGGCTTTGCCTATGAGAGTGCTGCGATCCCGCCGGGCACTTTTTGAGGAGGGTGTCCCGGTTCGCGTTCCCCGCGGCACAGGCCCCGCTGTTGCTGAGGCACAGCGGCAGCTTATGTCGTGGGGTTCGCAAATGGATCTGTCAGAGGGGTTAGAGACGGGCCCAGCCCTTTCTCTGCCCTCACCTGGCAGATCCAGTGCTGCCTCTCTGGGTTCGGGAGCCCGCCCTGCGGTTTCTCCCACCCAGGGGGCAGCCTCAGAGCTGCTTTTATCGAGCTCTGATGAGATCGATATTTGCAGCGTTGACGCGGGGGTTGAAGACTCGCCACTTCAATCCCCTGCTGGTGAGGAGCTGTTGGAGGTTCTGTGCAGAGCGGTGGCCAAACTAAACATTGACTGGCCACAAGAAAATCAAGAGAGCGTCTCGTCCAAGAGCCGTTTGGACGAGCGCTTTCTCCCCTCACGCTCTGCCCAGCCTCCACGTCGGAGTTTACCGTTTTTCACGGATCTCCACACTGAGGTGTCGAGAACGTGGAAGCGGCCCATGTCCTCTCGTGTCTTCAGCCCCCAAACGTCAGTGTATAGTAACATACAGGGGCTGAAGAAGCATGGGTATGGTCCGATGCCGAAGGTGGAGGAGACGCTCGCGAGCCATCTCTCTCCTCAGTCGGCATCGGCCATTAAAACTCCGACCTTGCCCACCAAACCGTTAAGAACCACATCCTCTTTGGTGGGCAAGGCGTACTCGGCAGCGGGTCAGGCCGCCGCGTGTCTGCACACTATGGCCATCGTGCAGGCATACCAGGCCGACCTGCTAAGAGACCTGGGGTCCAGCCAGGAGATCGGAGCAGATTTAGTTAATGAGCTCCGATCTTCAGCAGATTTAGCTCTCCGAGCCACCAAGGAGACGGCCAAATCTATAGGCCGTTCTATGGCAGCCCTGGTGGCTACGGAGAGGCATCTGTGGCTGAATCTGACTGAGATTCGGGAGAGAGATAAGAGCTTTCTGCTTGATGCGCCGCTGTCTCCTGACGGCCTGTTCGGTGACGCTGTCACAACCGTCACCGACAGGTTTCAGGAGGCAAAGAAACAATCTGCGGCGCTGAAGCAGCTCCTCCCGAGAAAACCCCAGGCCTCGTCTGCTGCTGTGCGGGAGCAGCAGACACCGAGTACGAGCTCCGTACACCGGGCGCAACAGAAACAAAGTGTGGCCACTCGTACTCCCCCTCAGAAAGGGTGGGGCGGTGGGCGACACCCTCAGACGCAGCCCTCTAGGGGTAGAGCAGATCTGCGGACTGTTCTTATCTCTAGAAAGGCTGCGTCTAAGAGGCCCTGACGCCAGTGGGCCCAGGGCAGTGAGGGTTTCCCCCTTCGGGAACAGGCGGTGTTCACCTCAGCATACGGTGCCCGTCCTGTTCCGGTACCCTCACAGGGTCTCTCCACTAACCCCGCCCGAGTGCCGGGGCGTGGAAGGCCCTCGCGAGTCATCCGAGGATGGCCCGCGTCCTCCAGACAAGGAGGTGGCGCTGTCGAGTCAGCCGTTCCCTGCCGGTCATCCGCTTCAGGGCGCTGTGCTCCCAGCACTCAGTATACCAGAGGCCAGTCTCGAGGGACTGGTACCCCTAGTAGATTTTTTGCCAGAATGGGAAAAACTGCCAAATATATCTCGTTGGGTCCTGCAGATAATAAGATCTGGGTACGCCATCCAGTTCAGGTGTCGTCCACCCAGTTTCAAAGGGGTCCTACCTACCTTGGTGGGCCCCGAGCAGGCTCTGGTTATGACTCAAGAAGTCCAGACCCTCCTACGGAAGGGGGCCATAGAGAAGGTTCCTCTCTCCGACAGGGAGTCAGGTTTCTACAGTCGCTATTTTATAGTGCCAAAGAAGGATGGGGGGTTGCGCCCCATTTTGGACCTGCGCTCGCTGAATCGCGCAGTGGCAAAGTTCAGGTTCAAGATGCTTACACTCAAACATATCGTGTCCCAGATCAGGTCCGAGGACTGGTTTGTCACGATAGATCTCTAAGATGCTTACTTCCACATCTCCATCCTTCCGCAGCACAGGAAGTACCTGAGGTTCGCTTTTGGGGGACAAGCGTACCAATATCGGGTGCTTCCCTTCGGTCTAGCCCTATCACCCCGCACCTTCACCAAGTGTGTAGACGCGGCATTAGCCCCCTTGCGTATGCAGGGGATCCGCATTCTCAATTATATCGACGACTGGCTGATTTTGGCTCAGTCAGCACGTCTGGCGGTTCAACATCGAGATGTTGTTCTCGCGCACATGAAGAGGTTAGGGCTGAGGCTCAACCTCAAGAAGAGCGTTCTTTCTCCAGTACAGAGAATAACGTATCTGGGTGTGTGTTGGAATTCGATCCTGATGCAGGCCCGTCTATCAGAGCCTCGCGTAGGATCGATTCTCTCAGCGGTGAAAGGGGTGAAACTAGACCAGCCACTCACTGTCAAACAGTATCAGAGACTGTTAGGCCTGATGGCAGCAGCGTCCAACGTCATTCCTCGTGGCCTGTTGTACATGAGACCTTTACAGTGGTGGCTCAAGACCAAGGGTTTTTCCCCGAGGGGAAATCCCTTTCGCGTGATCAAGGTAACGCGGCGATGCCTCCGCGCCTTAGTCATGTGGAAGGACCCTCGGTTTCTAGCCCAAGGCCCGTTACTGGGGGCATCGTGCCAGCGGGTCACTCTGACCACGGATGCCTCCCTTACGGGTTGGGGGGCGACCATGAGTGGTCGCTCGGCCCAGGGCCTATGGCAGGACGCTCATCGTGCGTTGCACATAAATTGCCTGGAAATGCTTGCTGTGTTCCAGGCTCTGAGACATTTCCTGCCGTATCTCAGGGGCCATCATGTTCTAGTTCGCACAGACAACACATCGGTGGTCTCCTATATAAATCACCAGGGGGGTTTGAGGTCTCGCCCTTTGTACAAGCTGACTCGTCAAATCCTCCTGTGGGCCCTGGGGAAATTGCTCTCAATCAGGGCAATCTACATCCCAGGGCGCCTGAATACGGAAGCAGACATCCTGTCGAGGCAGGGGCCGAGGCCCGGGGAGTGGAGACTCCACACCGAGGTGGTGGAGCTCCTCTGGCAAGAATTTGGCAGAGCAGAAGTAGACCTGTTCGCCACTCAAGACAACACTCATTGTCGTCTATGGTTTGCTCTAACTCCTCCAGCTCCCTTGGGACTGGACGCCATGGTACAGGAGTGGCCGAGGCTGCCCCTGTACGCTTCCCCCCCGATCGCTCTGCTTCCGGGAGTTCTAGAGAGAGTTCGTCGGGACGGGGCCCATCTGCTCCTAGTGGCTCCGTTCTGGCCAGCCCGGGTTTGGTTCTCGGACATTGTGTCGCTCCTCAACGGCTCTCCCCTGGAGATTCCGTGCAGGAGGGACCTGCTCTCTCAGTCGGGCGGTGCCTTCCTGCACCCACGCCCAGAGCTGTGGAATCTGTGGGCTTGGCCTCTGAGGGGGCCCAGCTCCTAAGCTCCGGTCTCTCAACCGAGGTTGTGGAGACCATCCTACACTCTAGAGCTCCCTCCACGAGGAAACTGTACGCATTGAAATGGAGACTCTTCACCTTATGGTGTAGAGATCGCCTGTGGGATCCAGTAAACTGCCCTGCGAGCGCGGTGCTGGAATTCCTGCAGGAGAAATTCTCCGCTGGGTTAGCTCCCTCCACTTTGAAGGTGTACGTGGCGGCCTTAGCAGCTTACCACTCTCCTTTCGATGGTGTTACCCTCGGGCGACACCCCCTAGTTACTCGTTTCCTCCGTGGCACTATCAGACTGAGGCCCGCAGTACGCACCAGGGTGCCGGCCTGGGACTTAGCTATTGTCCTTCAGGGCCTTTCTCAGGCTCCCTTCGAGCCCATTGAAGAAATTTCTGAGAAACTCCTCACCTTAAAGACCATCTTTTTGCTGGCTATCTCTTCCTTAAAAAGAATAGGGGACTTACAAGCCCTCTCTGTGGCACCCTCGTGCTTGGAATTTGCTCCCGGTATGGCTAAAGCTTTTCTGCACCCCAGACCGGGGTACGTTCCTAAGGTTCCCACTAATACTGTGAGACCCATAGTACTTATGGCCTTTTGTCCACCTCCCTTTCTGACGTCTGACCAGGAAAGATCTAATCTGCTTTGCCCTGTTCGCGCACTAGACGCTTATGTCCACAGAGCTGCCCTGTGGAGAAAATCGGAACAGTTGTTTGTGTGTTACGGTCCACCCTCGAGAGGGGGTCCGGTTTCTAAGCAGAGGATGAGCAAGTGGATAGTTGAGGCTATTTCACTTGCTTACGAGGTGGTCGGGCAGCCTTTCCCTTTGGCTGTCCGGGCACACTCGACTAGGGGTATGGCTGCCTCTCGGGCATTCCTAGCAGGGGCTTCCCTGCAAGACATTTGTGAGGCGGCGGGGTGGTCCTCGCCGCTCACTTTCGTGAGGTTCTACGAACTTGACATTACTCCAGGGGCTCGGGTGCTCGCCTTTTAGACAATGCACAGGCGGGCATCCGGCTCCTATGGGGACGTGGGTATTCTCGTTCCCAAAGCGGTGACGCAGCTCGAGTTCCCTCGAAAGGGAACGTCTCGGTTACGACTGTAACCTTAGTTCCCCGAGTAGGGAACGAGACGCTGCGTCACCCTGCCATACTCCCCGCATGCCCGCAAAAGCGTCTTGCTTCACTCTACCACAGAAGCTAGCGGCGTTTGTCTGCCGGTATGCTTTATACCTTCCGGGTCGATGACGTCACCCGCCTATGACGTTCCGTCTCTCCATTGGACTGATTACACATGTGCTTCACGACGCAATCACGCAGAGGCGTTCCCAAAGCGGTGACGCAGCGTCTCGTTCCCTACTCGGGGAACTAAGGTTACAGTCGTAACCGAGACGTTTGAAACATTATCATTGCATATTGTGATATTTTTAAATAATAGTAAGCTTTATATAGGCCTACTAACATTCCAATTCACACCATTGGAATTACCAACACAAACTCATGGCAAATCTGGAAAAAATGACATTTTGGCCAATTGGTGGCTAATTCGTATAAATTTGTACGATCTCATTCGTGTTTTTTGTAAAATCTACTTATGTCCCACTGACGGTTATGTGTAGGGGTGGACCTTCATGCTTATTTTTTTTTTTTTCCTAAAAAAAATCATACATTTTCATAAAATAGTCATGTTTTCCTGTGATATTGGGTTGGAATTACCATCATTTTGAGATTCATACTTGTAAAAGGATAATGCATCCTACAAGGGCGATTCTAGGATTTCTATATTAGGGGGGCTCAGACCCCAATGAGGGTATATAAAAAAAAAAAAAAGAAAAAAAATATATATATATATATATATTAATATATTGTTTAAATACTAGGCTAGGCATGAACAATACAGTTGGTTCTACACTAGCTATTAAGCCAATCCCTGAACATTGAATTAATTTCTAATAACCAGCTAATATGAATTAATATTCATTAAGAATATAGGCAAACTTTATATTACCGTAATGGTCTAGATTGGCAATATGTGGGTAATACACTATTATTTTTTAACTCTACATTTTTGCATTAAAATTAACTTAAATTTAGAAAGAAGATCTACATTTATCATTTTCAATGAAAATGTGCCATGCTTTAGTGGAGGATTTCTGTCACCTGCTGGAAAACAAACACACTTTTATCATCAAAATCACATGAAATGACCACTATAACCAGTAGATGGCAGCAGAGGAGCACTCATTTGCCATTTCCACTTTCTTTTATAGTTCTTTTCACGCGTTTTGCTTTTGGGTTTATTATAAAAAGAATATTATAATTCTTTTTTTTTTGCAATTTTATTTCACTGAAGTATGAAGTAAGAAGGAGATTTACAAAGTCTCATGCCATTTAAATGAAAGGAATGTCCATCGCATTCGCACTTTAGAATCTCACCGGAAGAAGTAGATCATGCAGGTACTTTTCACCTACTGTTTTATGAATACTATGCATTCGGACTACTACTATGCCTACTACTTGACTCACATACCATTTGCCGTATACTATATAGGCTATAGTATGGAAGTAGGCATATTCGGCATATTCTGACTGCTTGTGTCCGTGTGAAATCGTAATTATAAGACCTGGTGGCTGCAACGTCAGGTGGAAATACTCAAAATGTTTCAGCATTTAAAATAAAGTCATTTCATAATATTTTTGTATATTCATATAATTTATTATTTTTAATAATGCGAGAATAATCTGAACATAAATGAAAGACAAACAATAGGCTACAGTTTCATGTAGCTAGCACAAAGTTAAATAACTACTTAATAACGGAAGTTGCGCTCATCGTTTTTTCCTTATTGTGACGTATATCCGAGTGAAAGGGCTTCTCAAACAAGAACAAATGTGGGGCGGGGCTTGATTTTCTTTATGGGGAATTGATTGGATGGTTGTGGTTTGCTATTGGTGGATCTCGTGTGAGTGACAGGTTGCCCCGCCCTCGTCATCAGAGAAGAGCTGCAAGAGGGAGGGGAAGATATTATGATTCAAGATTACAAGGCACATTAATTAAATCATTTATAATATACACTGCAATATTCCATTGAAAAAGTCAATTTTGATTTCACAATGACTTCAAGCCTGTCAAAGAGCTTCTTTAAACAACTATGATCTGAAGAACCTGAAGGCCTAATGAAACATCAAGAACTTTTTTATCTCCAGGAAAGACAAATACAGCCAAAACAGATATAATGTGACACTCTGGCACTTTTTTACTGTTGTTCTTTTGCTGTTATGTTCTTTTGCCTCTTGTTTTACTCCTGAGTGTGTGGTGACGTTGATCCATTGGGTCTTTTGAGATCTCCACACACACTGTAGTGCCGGTGACTGTCTGTGGGCTGCTCATGTGTTGTTCAGTATCTGAGCTGTGCAGATGTAGAATGATTGATGTCTTAAGTGTGACTTCTTGCTGGCACACTTTGTCAGATCTACCACTCAGCTGTTGATCATACACCTTTCTGTTAGAGTTTAGAGCTGACAGTCGCCTGACAATGGATGCATCAAATCCCACACACACACACACACACACACACACACACACACACACACACACACACACGCCATCATAAGGCTGACTGCCTCATAACCTCATCACATGCTTGGGGTCCCAAAGGCCCTGAGCTGCTGACTGAATGTGTTTTCTAACTGGTGAAATAATTGCCTGAACGAGGACCCCTGTAAAACTGAGAGAGAGCCTTTAACAAGTCATTTTACAGTTGCAGCGATTCACTTTTCATAAAATTTATGCTGAAATAATCACAATAAAACAACATCCTGCAGGTGTATTTTTGCCATCTGAACACAACTAGCTAAAAAAAATAATTAAATGAAAAGATATAAAAATACTGATGCAGCCCAAAATTGAATTATGACAGGCTTGACCTGTCGTCTCATGACGTCACTCACGGCTCAGACGTGATCTTCTTTAGGACAGCACTTAAGGCAATAATTAACCAAAGTTTTATATCCTCTTAAAAGTAAATGAATTATGTAACGCCGGCTCTGTGTGGCAGCAGCTGCGCTCAGCAAGTCTTCTAAATAAATCTCCGGACTCTTTTTCCAGGGAGGAGGAATGCGTCTCTGATGGACCTGAAAACCCCTGTAAGATCTTCACTTTTTTATTTTTTATTTATCTCAGCTGGTTATTATCACAACCTGTTTTAGAGAAAAAGTGAGGTGCTTTGTGTAAAAATAGCTGATTCTCAGCAAATGCATTTGTTCAGTCATTCTCTGGTATATCCTTGCATAAAATAAAAATAGCATGAGTAACAGGAGAATTAAATAGCTTTCCTTGTTTTTCAATAAAGCAACTGAAACCCATAGTTCACTCATATTTATAGCATGCACTCACACTTTTCCCCCAAAAAGAAATTAATAGTTTTATTCAGCAAGGATACATTAAATCTGTTCTTTTCAATGGTTTGTTCATCAAAGAATCATGAAAATTGTTCACAAAAATATTCAGCAGTACAAATATTTCCAGCAATGATTCTTGAGCATCAAATCCTCATATTGGAATGATTTCTGAAGGATCATGTGACACTGAAGACTGGAGTAATGATGCTGAAAATGTAGCTTTGATCACAGGAATAAATTACACTTTACTATACATTCACATAGAAAACAGATATTTTAAATTGCAATAATATTTCCACATTTTTACTGTGATCAAATAAATGCAGTCTGGGTGAGCAGAAGATACTTCTTTCAAAAACATTACAAATCTTACTGACCCCTGCAACAGTAATGCATGTTAAAGAGAAAAAGGTTGACATTCATTTTGAAGATTAAAAAAATCCTACATCTGTAAGCCAGCATCAGTTAGAAGCTTCTTGTATTAGCATTAAAACCCTGTTACCAGTCATCTCTGAATCAACAGTTAGCCAATATTGTCATGCACCGATCACTTGCATGAAGAGCAGGGCCCGTATTCATGAAAAACCATAATGCAAAGAGTAGCTCCTAGTGACGAAATTCTAAGAAAATTCTTAAAAAGGTTTCCTCTTAAAATTAAAGAAAGAAAGAAGAAAGTAATTCAGAAAGCATCTTAACCCTTAAAAGAGGTCTTAAGGTCCAAAAGTGTTAGGAGTACAGACGAGGAGTTTTGAGAGGCTTAAGAGTTTTTAGCAGTGGAGAAAATGGACGAAACCCGAAGAGGGAGAAGACCTCACCTGCTTCACCTGCAGGACACTGTTACTTAATAAAAACGAGTAGCTTTTACACTGTTTAGTGTCACATTTTAAAATATTTGCGATGTTTTATTTTTGTTATATAGATTATTTTCTCATCCAGTTTATTTTGAGGAGACACTGCCTAACGTCCCTATATAGTCCTATATATATAAATAGGTGAAGGTTTATATAGACTCTATACTTAAAAGCGCACTTTTGTCCTTCTTGGACAACCAACCAATCACAGTCTTCAAAAGTCTGTGTCATACATAGCAACAGTGTCAGCCCCGCCTCCTCACTAAGATAAAAGTTTTTGTATTGTCCAGAGTTGCTCTCAGATCTGCCCTGAATCTCTCTTAAGCTAAGGCTCCTACGTAGAAGTTTTTAAGGTAAATTAGCAGCTTTCTGAGAGGATTCTTAGAGGCTTTAAGAATATGGGCCCAGGTTATTAGAGTGCATAAATGAAGAGGAAGAGTCCAGCCTAAATCAGATAAACTCTCATTATGCCCAGCAGGTGGAGCTGCAGGCCGAGCTCATCTGATAGTCAGTCATTTTACACAGACAATCTATGCATTTGCTCTTGATTGAGCATAATGTGCAACCATGATTCAAAAACAAAAGGTGGTTATGTTCCTAAACATGTTCACAAACAAACTTTCCCTTCATTGCTGCAGTTCTGAAGAACTCATTATAAAAGCGCTGTTTGCATATGAATATGTTTATACCAAAGAAATGGAAGAATATGGTTAAATGGACCATTCCATATTTTGAAAATCTATGAAAAAGTCTCTGCATGGATGTCTACTACACATGTAGCTATAAACTCAATAAATGCAACGTGTGATTTGGAAAACCCACCCTAAACATAACAGTTTATCTCTTAATATTTCATATCTACTTAATAGTCCAGTCAAATGGCATGACTTTGTATTGAAAAAGTAGGTTAAATAAACTAGGCATATAAAGGAGGTGAATAGCCTATTGCAACACCTCTGCTTTTGCAACATTTTCTAAAATAATTAATTACAAATCATGTTAAAATTAGCATACATTTATTGCAACATGAAGAATAACTGACTGAAAATCTAAGATCATATTGCATATGGATTACTGATAACAGCCATATAGTGATTTAATGAGCTCACATCACATCATTGCGCATGAATCCGCAGTGTGTTGTGTTTTGAAATCATCCTGTAGATGGCGCTCTTATCCACGAAAACCTCCATGCATCACTGACCATTTATGACACAACAATAATGCATCAGCTGTCAGTAAATCCGTGTATTCATTCACTTCCCTTTTCATAGAAGATAATAGTTCCCCATTCATCTTAACTCAGCCTATACCTCTTTAAATACATCTCAAGATTAAACTATATTTGGTGTCAGACTGTCTGATAAAAAAAACAAAGACATTAATTAACCTAATAAGTGCCAGTATACACCTTAAATACAAAATAATGAATATTTAATAATAATAAACTACCTTTTTTTTAACAGGCTATCTAAATAAATGCCAACATATTTAAATTAATAAACAGTTTTAATGGCTTTTCAGCAAAGCTTAGGCTAAATGAAGAAATTATTAAACAAAACAATTAATCAGAATGGACAACATTATACGCAAAAATGTTGTTTTGCTAAACTGAAACTGTAATTAATTAAATGCATAAAATTACAACTTATAAAACTAATGATACAACATTCCCAATCTTGAGTTCCTTCATCATTGGCTCTTGTCTGAATTATGTCATTGTGATTTTATTGTCTTCACATGTTAACCAAATGCTATTACAAAAAAATATTGAGATATTGGAATCTGAATCATTAGGGTATATGAGGGTTTGAAACCAACATACACTTTTTATTATTTAAAAAATAATTTTCATTTAACACCATTGTATTAGGTTTCTCATTCAAACAAAATTGCATTGTGTTAAACTTACTTGAAACAGCGTTTTAGCTCAACTCAATATTTTCATTTTGAAATAACATGTTTCAGTTAACTAGGCCGAAAATAACATTTGATGCTTGTTCAATTTACTTAAGTAAATTAAGTTAATCCAACACAATTCTTTTCAGCCACATTACTTAATCCATTTGAGTTGAGAGTACATAAATTATTTTAGTTGTTTTAAAACTACATTATAGAAACCAGAGACAGGATTTTCCCTTCCCATCATGCTTTGCACAGGACTGGATATGGAGTGTAAATGTTGAAATAAAATGTTATTATACGCATAAAGATGCATCAAGATGAAACAATTGTGAGACTTGTTAATGTTTAATGTTCTTTTATTTTTATATTTAAAAGAGATTCTGGTATGTTAGTGTTTTTGGAGGTTACCATTGTGGTGAAGTGTAGAGCATGTGCTTGGGCTGAGGACCTGCTGAAAATGTTAAAACAATTAAAGTTGTTTTAATAATAAGAAACAACTACTTTGTGCATGCCATGAATGTAACAAAACCATCTTTTGGCTATAAGATTTTGTAAAAGGTTTTCTTGTTAGATAACATTTGTAAATGTTGTAAAAATTGTATATCACTAAATAAAAATAATCAATTAAACTTTGTTTGATATTAATTTTAGAATAATTGAACTTAATAGTTTTGGACAAAATTAAGAATGTTAACCTGATTCAACTAAATGGCGTTAAATTAACCTTATGTAAGAAACTTAAGTTTACTGAAATAAACAATGTTAATTAAATTCAACATAACCCAGTTACGTGGAACCAGTTGACATAAAAAAGTTAAGTAAACCCAACGTATAATTTTTTAGAGTGTACACTCTAAAAAATGCTGGGTTGTTTTAACCCAAATTTGGGTCAAATATGGACAAACCCAGCCGTTGGGTTACATTTTTAAATAAAATGTATATGTCCATATTTGACCCAAATGTGGGTTAAAACAACCCAGCATTTTTTAGAGTGTTGTATATTATCTGCATTCAGCTCTTACAAATATAGGTCACAACACTCAAAAAAGATTATTCAGGCCCTTCATAGATGTGACACATTTAAATTCTGTTCACTTTACTTAAACATATCTAATTTTGTCACAACTTCATTTAATTGTGTTCAATCAACCTAATATATTTATTGATTTGTGTTAAAACTACATGAAATATTTGTGTTGACATAACTAACTGGGCAGTGGATCTGTAGTTCCCAGCATGCTTTGCAAGGGAGAGAATTTTTGCATTAGGAGAGTAAATGTAGGGTTTAAAGTGTTATTTTATGTGTTTTTCTGTAAAGGGAAAGATGTTGTTAGTTAATGTTAGTGTTTAATGTTCAGTTATGTTGGACATTTAGAGGATTTTCTGTAATGTTTTTGAATTTTGTGGTTACCCGTATGCTGAAGTGTGGCGCCTGTGCTGTGGGCACATGCTGTGATCTATGCTAAAATCTGGAGTGACGCCAGTCTTTTCTTATATTTACATTATATACATTGTGTTATAATTGCTTTTCCAATTAAAGGTTTAATTTAAGTTTGACAAGTATAAAAAAGTCATAAGTATTTGTAACTGTATTTGATAAAATTGAGTTGTACCAACTCGATTACATTTCATTGCATGAATTCGTTTTTTATGAGTTGGGGCTACACATGTTTATTAGATGGAAAACCTGCTCTCAAGTGAATGGAGTTTGTCCAATGAGTTATTTTTTTGAGTGAACTTTCCTGCAACTTGTGACATATTAGCTATAGGCCTATCTCAAAGCAAATCATGTTTTTCAATATTTTTGCTATGCCATGACATGAGATGAAAATATAGCACAGCAAGAGAAGCCTGTCATGTAGCCTAATCATGTAATGAGAATTTAAGCATAAATAGTAGCCTACTTTTTTACTGTGATAAGAAATATAACTAAATTCATATTTCATTGATTTTTTTGTTGCGGATCCCGAAATCAAGCATTAGTGACCCCTAATCTGCCATCCTTCTAGTTTCTGTGTGCATGTCAGCCTTTGAGCTGGAGCACGATCTGAAGACGTCTCCTCACAGCTCATTAGCACAGTGAATGATACGCATTTGTTGGAGTGATCACAACGGCGCTTGACCCGCAGACCTGCATCCCCCTGATCAAAGGGCCACTGTGTCCGGCGGGTGTGTTCGAACTCGCTGCCTATTCATTCCATATGTATGTAGTGCCCTATGTAGCGTTCACTGCTGACGTCATCATCGTGCGGGCGGGCGCTGTTGACCTTGCCCTGTCCTGCGCTGATCGGGGGGAAGCCCGAGCGGCCCACACGGACATACGCAAGTGGAAACCAGAAGGAAACGGAGAATTGCAGAGAAGGGAACCAAAGAGTCAATATAAGTAGCGTTTACCACCCTCTCTCACGAGAGCAGAGAGTCAGGAGCCTGAATCGGTCCGGGCCAGAATCTCTCTCCCAGGAATTGAGGAAAAGCACAATCCCGCGCATCTGTTTCCTCAGACAGCACATAAAGGAAGCTGGACGTAAATCACACCCAACCAAAATAGAATCAGGACTGTTATTCACAATGATCCTGGAGGCTCAGACTTATTTTTTTTCCATGCCTGGCACAAATTTACACTGGCATTCCTACAACAGGCTATACATACATTTTTAAATAGCTTATGGGGGACCGAGGCTGGACTTCACTCCTCAGTGAAAAAAAAAACGAATATATATATCAGCAAAGTTTAGGCTTTATTTGAACAAAACAATGAATCAGAATGGACAACATTATATGCAAAAGTATTGTTTTGCTAAGCAGGAACTGTAATTAATTAAAAGCATAAAATTATATCTAATAAAAAAATTATGTAACATTCCCCAATCTGACATTCCGAAATCTGGAAATGTCAAAAATGACCTTATTCCTTCATCATAGTTGACTCTTGTCTGTCATTGTGATTTTATTGTGTTCACATGTTAACCAGATGGCATTACAAAAATATTAAGATACTGGAATTTGCCTAATATAAGAGAGTTTTTTGTTTGAAAAACCAACATTTATAACCTTTGTTCAACAACAACTTTCCTGAGTGACAGCTAGCTCCAGTCTTTCCCTGTCTCAAACAGGCTTTAGCAAATCATGTTATTCAATATTTGTTTGTTTACTTTTGCTATGAGATGAAAATATAGCACAGCGAGTGAAGCCTGCCATGTAATCTGTCGAAAACGACTGCTTGGCTGCTACCAAATATATATTAGCCTATACTCTATTGATACAAATAAAATGTGAATTATGCATTGAAATATGTCCAGTGCCATCTGGCTAAACAGTGGGTATTAAATCACACATCTGAATAGCTTGGAGAGTTTATGGAAATTCAAGCAGCAGCACGATCTTGGTCCCAGAATCTCGTAAACAGCTCTGCATGGTGTTTCTCCGAGGCCAAGAGCCCGCAGCGATGAGCGCCGCACGAATCCTTCAGCTGTCGCTGTTAATAGCAGTGTGGAGAGTGTTTAGCATGACGGAACAGAGCGTTGGCTAAATGCTGGACTGCTTGCTCACACGCTAGTTCGGTGGCTGCCTTCTAGGTATCTGCTTTCAAAGGAAGCATTATAACTGAAATGATACCTCATAAGTGACTGGCAGCCACTGTATGCCACATTAAATAGCTTTCCTTACTACTCAAAAGAGGCTCACAGTTAATTCCAATAGAGCTTGATGTTAGCACGTCGCTAAGCTAACACTGTGATACTCCATTTAAAAGCATAAAAACATAGTACACAGAGAAGTAATTTATAGAAGCAGTTATATGTGACTACATTTTTCCCAACTTAGCCCTTCGCAATGCATTTTTGAATTGCCTGGTTCATGAAAGGAATATGCAATGCTGCATATTTGGCCAAAATTAAAAGGCCAGATTTACTAAACAGGGCAAATTAGCGTGAGAGCGCAATTCCACAAAAGCGCCGACAGGAGTTTAATTAAAGAATTAAAGAACACAGACACAGCCGGATCATTTCCATAATGACAACACAATCGACCAGTTAGCATCTGGTTTAAGACATGTTTTTTTTGGGCGGTAAATAATGGCGCAAACACCAGTAAATTGATGAGCACAAACCTTAGTAAATCACTTTGCATGATACATTTAAATATTCTCCTCACATAAATGTTGAGTCTGAAAGGGAAACTCCTACAAATGCATATGCAATAAGGTCAGCCGCAAAAATAACCCTACCCACGCCTTTTCAGTGCTAATTTACACTGCGTGTCTTTAGTAAATCCTGACAGTCGTTTTTTAACGGCTAAAGAGGGTTTGCTCTGGAGCGAGCTGTTAGTAGATCTAGCCCAAAGACGTTAGAAATGCCAAGATGGTGCACTATATTATAACGAATAGGAGAAAGTGCAACGCCAAAATACAAGAGCCAGTCGCCATATAAACAGTCATCGTCCTCACTGTTGGCTGAATCAAGCTTTTTATAAGCTTCTTAATGCTATTTGGGCATAATAGACACCATTTATGGGACACATTTTGTTGCTGGTTTAAAATGTGTTATTTGAATGTGAGTTTGGCTAGTAGTAGTCTATGTACCAAATCACGTACATAGAACTTGGTCTTGGATGCCCAAAAGAGGTGGTGCAAATACGGCCACCAAATAAAATGACTTTCTTGAACAGGGACTTTGGCCAAAATGAGGCATCTTGAGTATTGGTTCTCAGCCACTAGAGAGCTTCAGCAAACTTTCAAAGAGCTTGCAGGATGACTTAAAGAGGACTTTTTGATATTGTGTTTGGGCTCTACTATAATAGGTTTTCATGCTTGAATGTTCAAAAACACATTATTTTTCCATATTTGATATGTTGGTAACACTTTACAGTAAGGTTCATTAATTAACATCAGTTAACTACATTAGTTAACATGAACTAATAATGAACTGCACTTATAAAGCATTTATTTATCTTTGTTAATGTTAATTTCAACATTTACTAATACATTATTAAAATCTTGTTAACATTAGTTATTGCACTGTGAACTAACATGAACAAACCATGAACAGCTGTATTTATATTAACTAACGTTAACAAAGATTAATAAATACAGTAATAAATGTACTGCTCATGGTTAGTTCATGTTAGTTAGTACATTAACTAATGTTAACTAACGAAACCTTATTGTAAAGTGTTACTGATATGTTTCCATCCACCTATTTTTATGCGCATTTTGGGATATTGCATAAAAAACACTGGATGCAAGCGTCAAGATTGCGCATAAATAAAAAAAATTAATTAAAAACGTATGCGCTTAATAGGGTCAGATAAAGTTTTTATCCGATAAGAAAACCTGCATAAACTACGATGGAAACACGTTTACCGAATAAATTCCTTGATGCGCATCCAAAAATCATGTGACTTTTCGATGAGGCGGCATAACTGGACTAACCAGCGACCGATCTCGTTGCACAGCATCTGAAATGCTGTTTTTTAGTTGCCTGAACGAAGTCTGTCGTCAAAGTGATAGTAATTTATTACATAGAAAATTATTATATACAGTGGCTTCTCCTAATTCAGCAACTTCCATATTTAGCGCCAGTTCAGGAAGTGAGAATTTTGTTCTCTTCGGCTCACTGGATGGAAACGCTGCTTTATTCGCAAATGTTTTATGCAATATTCCAATTTTGCACATAAGTTAAATTCAAAAAGTTAAATTTTTTTTAAATAAGTTAAATTGTTGCAGCTCCTCTCTTCCCAGTCTGTCAGTAACACTCTGTTTAGTTCCTGTCTCTATGAAGCCCCTCCTGAAAAGCACAGTGTGCTCTGATTGGTCGGCTGGAGTAGTGTTTTGTGATTGGTCGGCTGGACAAGTGTGCTGTGATTGGTCAGCAGGAGTAGTGTGTTGTGATTGGTCAACTGGTTAGGCAGCTCACTAGCTTTTGGAACAGATCTAAGGTTTCCTTATGTGAAAAATGCTTTCTCTGAGAAACAAATTATTCCTTTGTGCGGCAATAGAATTTTTCGCTCAAATCTAAATAAATCAATCAGTCTATAAATGTTACATTCAATGAATGTTTCGTATGTGACAATAAAGCTAGTATAGGTTTCAGATCTCAAGGCCCTTCTTTGTTTCTTTATGAAACAATAGTCCTATAGATTCACTGTCAAGAGGACTGGCATAATTCTGAATACAAACCAAGTTGATTTTACTGTATATCTCTGTTGTGGTTTTGGAGTGTATTGATGGTGGCAGATAATGAACTCACGCCACGGGCCGTGAACACAGAGACGCGCTCTTCCCAGAGCTCTAATAAATGCTACAGACTGACGAAAACGTGATTAATAACTGTAGAAGAAAATGTTGCACAAACAGAAATGTCTAAAAACGATAATTTAGTCATAGCTAAAGGGTCGTCCTTTTCAAAGGCAGGCCGCACAGTTTGCTGTTGAAGATAGCGGCTTGTGGAGATGGAGCGGCACTATTGATGTTTGTGAAGGGGACATCAATACTGCACTGTAATAAAGCTCTGCTGACTGCAGGGAGCCTCAGTCGCGATTCCTCGCCCCCGGTCCGCACACGCACCCTTCTCTCAGATGTAATTACTTTGCTTGGCTATTCATTTAGGAAGTCATTGTCAAGTAAAATCATCTCTGACTGTGATGAGCGAGCAGGGTTATGTGTGTTAATCTCCAGGGGTCGTTTCTTTCATGCAAAACATTTAATATCCCCATAGTATGTGTTCATGGATAAAATACTGAACACTCAATCTTAACAGATCATATTAGTTTTCTTTTATCAAAATTAAGCAAATTTGGGGTGGACTGTAATTTCATTGCTTTGGTTTGATTGGATGTTTTTAGCTTCTAAAGTGAAAATACTAATTTAGGCTTATTAAGAAATATCCCAGGTGTTTCTTCCTCAGCTCTCTAATCGGATTTCAAACAAAACATGCCAATACTGAGTCTCATTCTCAAGTAACTGAGTGGTTTATTTGTCTTGTATGCATACACCTGAATTTGTCCGAAAGTTTATTCTAATGTTAATGAATTCGGATGAACCTAAATCAGAGACAATGTACCTGTAGTTAGTAATTTGCATAAAACGTGAACATAATCTTCATATAAGGGTTTGCCGTACAACCTCACTTCTCTCTCCTGCTCCTCTCACTAGATGTGTCCGAAATTGCCCCCTATACCCTCATTCACTGTTCCCTACATTAGTCCAATAATATAGTCCCCTTGAAGTAGTGCATAAAAACGAATGAGTTAATTCGGACACTGAGTGCGCTGGAAGTTTAACAATCATTTGAAACTTGGCAAACTGGCAGCTCCAGTAGTAATGAAAAGATTTATCTTTAACGCTGCATTCACACGGGGTGTCAGCATTAACGCTTCTCATTTACTCTGAATGGGTGACGTCATGCGTTTCCGAACTGAATTGTGGGTTCCGTTGCGTTATTACTGTGCATTGTGGGATTGAATGAGTGCACTCGATAACGTCCACTATGATTTCAGACACCACTACAAATGGCTGTCCGCTCAAATAGTGCACTACTTAAGGGTATAGGGGGTGATTTTGGACACAGCCACTGATTCCTCCGTGAGCAATCTCGCCTGAGAGCATGCGTGTGTCGTCCTCAAAACCAATTTTCATTCCGTGATGTTAGGGAATATGACTTATTGATAATGTTATATTTATTGTTTTTTATGTTTCCTCAGTATCTCTTTCCATCCTTGTTAGGTTTTTTTGTTAAACTAACAAACTAAACAAAATTTAGTTAAAGGGCACCTACTTTGCAAAATTCAATTTTACATGGTGTTTGAACATAAATGTGTGTTGGTAGTGTGTGAACACAACGTGTTTTGCAGATTCCTGGCAAAGTGACATCACATTTTACAGGCCCCGCCCATGAGTGTTGATGGACACTGCCGTATTAGAATAGACCCCGCCCTCAGAGAGCTGTACACAGTCCGCCATGTTTATCTCCTCGTCAGAGCATTAAAGGGATAGTTCACCCAAAAATGAAAATTAGCCCATGATTTACTCACCCTCAAGTCATCCTAGGTGTATATGACATTCTTTTCTCAGACAAATAAAATCGGAGTTATATTAAAAAGTCCTGGCTAATCCAAGCTTTATAATGGCAGTGATTGTTGCTCTGTTTTTGAAGTCCATAAAAAATGCATCTGTCCGTCATATAACGTGCTCCACACGGCTCCGGGGGGTTAATAAAGGCCTTCTGAAGCGAATCGATGCGTTTGTGTAAGAAAAATATCCATATTTAAAACTTTATAAAGTAAAGTTTCGGCCGATAGCCTTCCGTATTCAATTTATGGAAAAATTGTTGAAAGTGCCTCTGCAGTTCAAAAGGCTTACGCTACCAGTTACGCTCGTCAGACGTAGCGTATGCATTTTGAACTGCCAGAAGGCACTTTCAACACTTTTTCCACGGAAGGCTATCGGCCGGAAAGTTTTAAATATGGATATTTTTCTTACACAAACGCATCGATTCGTTTCAGAAGGCCTTTATTAACCCCCCAGAGCCGTGTGGAGCACGTTATTTGACAGACGTTATTTGACGGATATGCAGATTGATATCTAAACGTTTTTTATTTTTCTTCTTCTCACTAACATTTAGATATTTATATTGAATAAAACAGCAACAATAAAAATAACTAGCTAGGTTAGCTACCTTAAAAGTCCAGATATCACCGTCAGTTCGTACTGCCGTTAACACTTTCTCCGACAAGCGGATGCAATGAGACCTGTTTTCCTGTTTGTACATGTGACATCCGGCATAAAGCCTATTCCTTTCCAGGCATGCCGCACAAGCCCTGAAAAAAGAAGCCAAAGCATTTTGATCACCCCCTGGTGACTGGCTGCAGTATAGGTCATAAACCCCACCCTCTCCATGTAATCGAATGGGATGTGAGCCAAACTAAAAAATCCAATTACACTTCATAACATTTTTTTCTGAAGATAGTTTGTCATTTTAGGTAGTTCTCATCACGCTGACGTATGTTTAAGTGTTCGTTTGTTCCAGTAAGTTTGGTTTTAGTCAGTTATTTGATGCTATAAAAACGTAAAGTCATGATTGACAGCTGTGCTTGCGGTTGAGTGTGGGCTGGACTTTAATGCATCACCCTGGTTTCCAGGACAAGGATTTTTCCATTGGCTTTTGGATTATTATGGAAAAATAATCTCTGTGACCAACAAAATGTGATGATTCTTACACATTTTGTTCATCATGATAATCTTCACAAATTAGCTTTTATGAATTTTGAAGCCTAAATACAAGTAAAAAGCTCAACGTAGGCTATAAACGAACACTATAGTCACATGACTTCAACATCACCACCATTAGGCCTAAGCGTCCTACAACTCTTTTAGTCTTTATTGAAAAACAAAAAGTTTGAGTTAGAAAAGTTAGCAAGAGCGTGATTATAAACACAATGCCTATAAGGCTAATAGGTCAGTTGACGATGCAGTTGCTCTGTGTCTTCACTCAATTTTGCAACACCTTGAAACTCCTGGCACTTATGCAAGGGCTCTTTTTGTTGACTATAAATCTGCATTTAATACAATTGTTCCAGCGAAACTCTGTTAAACTAGAGCAATTGGGGGTTCATCACTCCCTTGCTCTTTGGATTCTGCAGAACAGATCACAAGTAGTCAAAATTAACAAGAATTTGAGCCCTAGAACAATAAGTATGGGAGCTCCACAAGGCTGTGTATTGTCACCAGTATTATATTCCATGTACACTAATGATTGTGTTTCGCACAGTGAATCAGTTAAAAGTTTCAAGTTTGCAGATGACACTACAATAATTGGTTTGATAACAGACAGTAATGAATCTGACTATAGAAAGGAGGTATCGACATTGATTGTATGGAGTTACACCCGTAATTTGAAATTGAATGTTCAAAAAACAAAGGAAATGGTGTTTGACTTTCGGCGGAGAAAAAATGCTGTTATGCCATTAACTATTAATGATCAGGTCATTGAAAATGTTGAGAGTTTTAAGTTTCTTGGAACAATCATCGGCATCGTTGAAGTGGCATGATAACTTTAGAGGCATTATTAAGAAATCCCATCAGAGACCGCTGAAAAAGTTTAGAATATCTAAAGCTGGTGTGTCCAGGTTTTATAGAGCTGTGATAGAAAGTGTGCTGACTTTCTCAATAATAGTGTGGTTTGGCAGCTCCACAGTCCAGCAGAAAAGTCAGATTCATAATATAGTGCCTCAAAGATCATAGGTTGTGATCTTTTTATTGTGACTTTTATGTCTCTCGTTTGCAGAGAAAAGGTCTATCAATTCTTAGAGATCCCACACACCCGGCTAGACATTTTTAAACTCCTCTTCCTTCAGGCAGACAACTTAGATCAATTTAAACCAAGTCTGCACGTTTCTTGACCAGCACTTGTTGTAGGACGGTTCATGCTCTTAACTCTTCTGGTATTTATGCATCAGTATTTCATACTTTGTAATGCTTGGGATATATATGCATATATGTATGTATGTTTTTTTTGTCTCAGTGTTATAATTGTAGTTGAGCTCACCAAGAAAAATTCCAGACAATGGAAATAAATAAATACATGTATGAGGCTGTGAAAATTAGTAGATGAGTTCACCCGTTTAATGTCCCGACAACCTCTGTGGTCCTGCCTTTTTCAAAACAAGTAAAAGCTTTAAAATGTGCTAAAATGCTAATTTGTTTCTGAGTCTTAGCATACAAAAATACACTATATTGCCAAAAGTATTGGGACACCCCTCCAAATCACTGAATTCAGGTGTTCCAATCACTTCCACTTCCGAAGTGGTAGGCCACGTAAAATCACAGAGCGGGGTCAGCGCATGCTGAAGTGCACAGTGCGCAGAAGTCGCCAACTTTCTTCAGAGTCAATAGCTCCAGACCTCCAAACTTAATGTGGCCTTCAGATTAGCTCAAGAACAGTGTGTAGAGAGCTTCATGGAATGGGTTTCCATGGCCGAGCAGCTCATCCAAGCCTTACATCACCAAGTGCAATGCAAAGCGTGGGATGCAGTGGTGTAAAGCACGCCGCCACTGGACTCTAGAGCAGTGGAGACGTGTTCTCTGGAGTGACCAATCACGCTTCTCTGTCTGGCAATCCCATGGACGAGTCTGGGTTTGGCGGTTGCCAGGAGAACGGTACTTGCCTTGACTGCATTGTGCCAAGTGTAAATTTTGGTGGAGGGGGGATTATGGTGTGGGGTTGTTTTTCAGGGGTTGGCCCCTTAGTTCCAGTGAAATAAATTCTTAATGCTTCAGCATACCAAGACATTTTGTACAATTTCATGCTCAGTTTGGGGATGGCCCCTTCCTGTTCCAACATGACTGGGCACCAGTGCACAAAGCGTCGGTCCATAAAGACATGGATGAGCGAGTTTGGTGTGGAGGAACTTGACTGGCCTACACAGAGTCCTGACCTCAACCCGATAGAACACCTTTGGGATGAATTAGAGCGGAGACTGCAAGCCAGGCCTTCTCATGCAACATCAGTGCCTGACCTCACAAATGCGCTTCTAGATGAATGATCAAAAATCCCCATAAACACACTCCTGAACCTTGTGGAAAGCCTTCCCAGAAGAGTTGAAGCTGTTATAGCTGCAAAGGGTGGGCCAACTCCATATTAAACCCTATTATACATACTTTCTTGCAGCACAATTGCAACACATGCTTATTCATTCTGTGAATGTTAGAGAGTTCAGAAGGCACTACGTAATAGGAAGGATCCCTAAAAAAGCTGGCAGAGTCGGCCTGAAATTACGTGATCCCACCTCACTCCCTTAATACCTGTACAAGCACAACAAACGAGCAGGAAAGTGCTGTCCTGACAGTTTGCGGCCGCTGTGCCGTTGAACCAGGAGAGGCGAGGAGAGTCGGGCAGGGCAGGTGTTTCCTGCATCCCCAGGGAGAAAGCAACTACACCTGCCGGCTGCAGGCCATGTGATGGATCGATGGAAGAGGAACTGACTCAGCGCTCTAGCTCTGCACAGGACCTGATTGAAACACTCTGTCATCACACAAACAATAACAGACATTCATCTTTTAGCGTCGGCAGGGGAGGCTGCAGCCTCGCGCTTGTGCAGGACTGATGAGGGCAGTAAAGGGAAGGAGACGGGTTGCTTTAGGAAATGGTTCTGTGGACCCGCACAGTGTCAAACAGCCTCTTCAGCAAAGCTTCTTTATAAAGCAGAAACACCTGCCTCCTCTCCCATTCCTGAACATCTACACAGGAGGACGGCAAACAGCCGTTTAACACCATCCCACTGACTCTCACTGAGTCATCAAACAAACTTCATTAGTCATCTGCATCACATTCAGATCATCTCTCCAGCCACAGCTATACGCTGCAAATCTATGAAAAATATGAAAACACAATATTCATCCATAGGTGAGACTAGCTGTCAAATAATAGAGCAATCCGCAAGTTTAGAGTCAAAAGTCCAAATGCTCATGTTGGTTTCAAACATCTAGTTCGAAACCCTGTTTGAATTACTGCTGTATTGACCTTTTTTTTAAAAAATTTTTTATAATGGTTTAATTTTGGCAAAAAGCCATTAAATAGTCTATAGGCTAATATATATATATATATATATATATATATATATATATATATATATATATATATATATATATATATATATATATATAAACACACACATATATGTCAGATGCGATTAATCGATTTGACAGCACTATACATATATTTGTATATATTAGTATACATAAAAGTATATTATTTGAATTAGTATATATTAGTATACATAAATGTTTTTGTTTATATATATATATATATATATATATATATATATATATATATATATATATGCACACACCCACCCATATATATATAAATATATGTGTGTGTGTGTGTGTGCATATGTGTATGTATATAATGTATATACACATAAATTATTAAAACAAATATTTTTATGTTAGATGCTAGATTGCATCTAACAATCTATGTTAGATTTATATAAATATAAATATTTTATATATAAATGTATTTTCCCCCCTTAAATATATACATACATGTGTGTGTATTTATATATACATAATAATAATAATACACAAACTTTTATTTTGGATGTGGTTAATCACGATTAATCGATTTGACAGCACTAATACAAATCGATTAATCGCATCCCAAATAAAAGTTTGTGTTTACATAATATATGCGTGTGTATTGTGTATAATTATTATGTATATTTTAATACACACATAAATTTACATTTATAAGAAATATTTGCATGTATATACAGCCTATTTATATAATTAATATTATATATAAATAAATATATAAACATAACACATTTTTCTTAAATATATACATGCATGTGTGTGTATTTATATATACATGATAATTATACACAGAAAATACACATATGTTATGTAAGAACAAACTTTTATTTGACAGCACTAATATATATATATATAATTAGTTAATTCTGTGTGACTGCATGCATTGATATTGGGGCATGTTGTCACAAAAGGTCAACATGTGTTCATTGAAGCTTTTTTTTATTTCCAAAAACTTTTGAAATGTTAAATAGCTTTGATAACCAAGAATTTAAGCTATGTGTCTATACAGATAGTGACTTTCAAAAATAGCGTAAATATATTATTCACTGGAGTAAAATTCACTCGTGTGACAACTTGCCCCGCATCTTCAAGAATCATATTAATTCTATGTAGCTCTTTAAAAAATGGATAAAGAGCCCACGTCACACAAGGTTTAAATAAGATAATTGAATGCGATAATACGGAAATGATTAAGCCGCAATTATAAAATCCTCTAATTAGACAACACTGAAAGGTGATAGTGCTCAAAATGGCGTGTTTTGTGGAAGTGCAGTTCCTGTGGTGATCAGTAGAGGGCAGCCTGATCACACCGCCTCCACAAAACACGGGTGGCCGACGCACACGAGAATGCATCTCTATGGCTCGAGAAGTTTACCTTTGCACATGAAATTAAGAATCAATTTTTCATTCACGAAAGTCTTATTGTACCTCAGAGGTTCGCCTGCAATAGCAGACATGAGGAAACACACATCGGTTTGAACAGAGTCGTAGAGTCCGAGTGTCTGACAGTAATAGATGGACTCCAATATTACGCTCAAAAACCTTTGAGGCTTATTGAAAACGGGAAGCTAATCTTATCTTAAAAGTAACACGCTTTGAAGGCGTTATGAAAAGCTGCTTTGTGTGTGCATCGCCGCCGCCCCACATGCTCATAAATCTTCAGGTGAAATAATTGTTTACAGTTGGAATTAATGTAACACGCATTCCTCAGCAGCTAATAAATTAGAGACGCTCTCATTAGCATCTGAATTGATTTCCCCCCTAATTCTCATCCAGCACACAACACAACACATGTGGCTGGGGCGCGCTCAACTTTCTCTGCCTTTTTTCTTTCTGGATTCCCAAGCAACTACAGAGAAAGAAGAAGAAGAAGAAGAAGAAGTGCAGGTTTAAAAGAAAAGAAAAGAAAAGAAACATGGACTATAAAGCCAAAGCCTGTAATTGGTATGCAAAAAGAGTGTCCCTGATTATTTATTCTGTTATTCTTGTTTTTAGGCCTACATTATAATTTATAGCTTCAGTTAGTCTGTGGTTTGCAGTATATTCAGGAGTTCTGGTGCAGGGCATTCTGAATAGTTCACCCAAAAATTTATATTCTGTCATCATTTACTCACTTGCATGTTGTTCCAAATCTGCAACTTTCTTTCCATACAACAAATGCATAAAATCCCAGGATCTGTCAACATCGGACACATGCATATGACTGAAGCTGATCCACACCAGGATTGGGACTGCAGCAGTTTGAATAGGTGAAAGTTCAGCTTCATTGTATAAAAAAGAGCAGCTTGATGTGTTGTGTTACATTGAAAAAAATAACACATGTTTAGAATGACATAAACCTAACTAAATAACAGCTGAAAAGTATTTTAATGGCCACATACTGGTGTTTGTTAGTGGCATACGTAAAAATGTACTGTGTTACTGTAATATGAAGGAATTTTCCATATAGATTTTTACGCATTGCATTGTTTTATCTTTTACGTTTCAAGGAAATGTCTGTAAAACGTATCAGATAATACCCAGGCAGAAATTGTTTTTTTTTCTTAAAGTGTATCTCCACTGCAGATATTGAGGATATTTTCTATGAACAGTTCTGAAGGTTTGTGGAGTTGATTTCAACCAGATGATGAACCTGTTTGTAGGATTAGACTCGTTTTTGAAGAAGCTGAAAACAGGGTTTATGCTGTCTGTTGAGTGTGTGAGAGTATGTGTGTGTGAGTATGTGTGTGTGAGAGTATGTGTGTGTGGGTATGTGTGTGAGTGTGTGAGTAAATATGTGTGTGTGTGTGTGTGTTTGAGTGTGTGTGGGAGTGTTGTGTGAGTATGTGTGCATGTATGTGTGTGTGTGTGAGTGTTTATGAGTGTTTGTGTGTGTGTGTGTGTGTGTGTGTGAGTGTGAGTGTGAGTATGTATGTGTGTGTGAGTATGTGTGTGTGAGTGTTTATGAATGTGTGTGAGTGTTTATGTGAGTGTGTGTGTGAGTGTGTGTGAGAATGTTTGTGTATGTGTGTGTGTGTGTAAGTATGTGTCTGTCTGTGAGTGTTTATGAGTGTGTGTGAGTGTTTATGTGAGTGTGTGTGTGTGTGTGTGTGTGTGTGTGTGTGTGAGTGAGTATGTGTGTAGGGATAGTTCACCCAAAATGAAAATTATGTTTCTCACCCTCATGTCATTCCAAACCTGCATGACTTTCTTTTTCTTATGTGAAAAAATAAACATTTTAAACATCAAAATATCTAGAAAGAAAGTCATACAGGTTCGGAACTACATGAGGGTGAGAAACATAATGATAAAAAAGACAATGATGATGATGAAGTACACTTTTGCATACTTTTAAGTATGAATAGGCCTACTTATTATTAAAATAATAATATGGTTACACTATTTTAAGGTGATGTTATAGTGTAATTACACAAATAAGTACTGAGGAATATTAAATAACTTCATGCACTTACTATAGAGTTACAGTTAGTTAGTTGGTTAGTTACTCGTATTACTATAGTTAGTACATGTAACATGTACATCACTTTAAAATAGTGTTACTGAATATACTTACAGTAAGTGTGAACTGAATGTACTGTTTTTAGACACTGTTTTAACTGCATGTTAAAGGATTAGTTCACTTCAAAATGAAAATGTCCTGATAATTTACTCACCCCCACACTAATGAAGAACTTATGGTAAACTATGTATGTTAATTTAAAATAACTTTTTTGTAATATTAAAAAAATTATATGTTTTAGTATGTTAGTCAACACATCAAATAAGAGTACTTCTTTAAAGCATGCCAAAAGGAAAGTGCACTTTTCTACTTAAGTGTGTTTAGAAAACAGTCATGAAAGTGTCTCTCTTTAAGTACTCTTAAATTACCATTTATTTTATTAATATTACTTTTAAGATTTCAAGTACATCACAAGTCACAAGTGCACGTTCAATACAATTAAGCGCACTTCTTTTTCACAAGGGTGTCCCATTAAGAAACCACTTAATCCTCCAAAACCCATAAGAATGTTGTAAATATGTTTGTAAATATTGTCTATAGTAGTTACAGTCCTCATGTGTGTGTGTTTACTGTTAGGGACAATAAGCAGCAGTGTTAGAGTGTGGGTGCGTTTTTAATAAGTAATTCAAATGTTAGATGTTTTATGAAAAGCCTAGAAGTCTATGGCCTCGTTTAGACAGCTAAGTGATTGTGTGAGTGTTTGACTTTCTCTCTTGTTCCTGGTTGGAGGTTTGGGCTCTGGGATCTGAGCAGACCTGCTGCTGTACACTGAACAGATAAGCAGCACAGGACAAGATAAGAGAGCACTGCCAAACCAGTCTCTCTCTCTTACACACACACACACACACACACACACACACACACACACACACACACACACACACGCACACACAGGTTCACTATCTTTGTGGGGACTCTCCATAGATGTAATGGTTTTTATACTGTACAAACTGTATATTCTCTCCCCTTACACTACCCCTAAACCTACCCATCACACAAAACTACAGGCATTTTTACATTTTCAAAAAAACTTATTCTGTATGATTTATAAGCTGTTTTCCTCATGAGGACCAAAAAATGTCCCCACAAGGACAAGGATTTCGCATATTACCATCTTTGAAGGGACATTTTGTCCCCATAATGTAGGGTTTACCAGGACACACACACAAACACACACACACACACACACACACACACACACACACACACACACACACACACACAAACACACACACACACAGCTGTAAAATCCTCTAATTCTACACTAAACACCAGCAAACAGCTCCACATTAACCTCTGATCCTCTATCACTGCAGTCTAATAGTCTGTGTGTGTGTGTGTGTTTCCGCGGCCGAGGCCGTGATGACAGATTTACAGGATGCTGTGGACGGTATTGGTCAGCAGTTCGCTGTATTGAGGATGCATGTGACACATATGACTCCCGCGGTGTCGCAGAGTGATGACATCCTCTTTTTAATGAGCATTGTTAGCGTAGCATGAGCAGAGCCGCGGCGAATCATAAATCAGCTGCTGAGACCGCAGCTTTCACACAGGAAGGATTCCCTAATGAACAGCCTCTCTCCTCTTTCATGAAGGATCTTTGAAAGCACACAGACCCTCAGCAGTCCCGCAGACACACTCCAGACCCCTGTACCGGGCCTGTTCCGTCCTGGTGCCCACTGGTCTGGGAAACAACACATGCTTGAATGCAACGCTAAACACGCACGCGGGGCTCTGAAGTTACGCTTGTCTGAGTGGTGATTTGTTGAGTGTTGGTGGTTAAAGGTGAATCCTGTGTGTGTGTGTGTGTGTGTTTGTGTGACATGCTTTATATCAGTTTTGCTTCAGGTCCTAGATATTTTATTGCACAAGAACCAAATTAGATTATCATGTAAAATGAACAATTAAAGGCACAATATGTAATATTTGTGGATTAATTTATCTAAAAACCACTAGAGCAATGTTATATATTTAGTGGACTTGTGTACTTACATTATCCCAAATGTTTCCAAGAATGTTTAAATCCAGAGAAATAAGCGGAAATTTTAACCAGGACATGGACCGTGTGACGCCTATCAGTGACATCATACCCACGTTACCCTTGATTTCCGGTTTTATTTTGTAGAAACCATGGAAACACCAAAGACACTTTAATATATGATGAGTTTTATTAGACAGGTGAGCAACTGTTTGGATCATTCATAGACAGAAAACTACTCATTGTTCTACAGCTCAACACAGTGAGTCTTATTGTTTAAATCTGGTGCTCTTGATTTACCGCGAGTACCATGTTTTACCATGCCTAATATCGATCTAGTTTACTGCAGTGTGCAACAAACACACTCAAATGTATTTAATATGTGACCCTGGAGCACAAAACCAGTCATAAGTCTCACGGGTATATTTGTGGCAATAGCCGACAATACATTGTATGGGTCAAAATTATAGATTTTTCTTTTATGCCAAAAATCATTAGGATATTAAATAAAGATCATGTTCCATGAAGATATTTTGTACATTTCCTACCGTAGATATATCAAAATTGTATTATTATTAGTAATATACATTGCTAAGGACTTCATTTGGACAACTTTAAAGGCGATTTTCTCAATATTTCGATTTTTTTGCACCCTCAGATTCCAGATTTTCAAATAGTTGCATCTCAGCCAAATATTGTCCTATCCTAAAAAACCATACATCAATGATGTATGTTCTGTATGTTCAGATGTTTAAAAAAATGACCCTTATGACTGGTTTTGGACCCTTAAAACAGCGATGCGTTCCCCCACATACGCATTAGCGGAAGAAGCGGAAGAGCTCGTCTGCGGCAGAATAAAAGTTGAAAAAATATATGTTATATATTTGGGTATATGTTTATATATAAGTTGCATATTTGAGGTCTAAATAACTACATTCTCGCCTAAACAACTCTTAAAACTACATTCCGTGACACAATAACAGTAGTATTTGTAAAATGTTGGTGGTTTGCTGCTCGTCCGCCTTGACAGTCTCTGTGAGAAATGCAAGCGGAGTGATACAAACGGTGAAGCGGTTCCAGTGCTGATACTGGGGGAATATCGCACACCTGGAAAAGGCTCTCAGCCAATCAGATTTGTGAGTGTCTATTTTCACCAAGTGCAATTAGCAATTTTATTGTCCTATTAAGGCTGCATCCATTTAATATTTTTAATAAATATAATCATTTACACTGTTATTATTGCATCCTGTTAATGTACAACAATACTGAGGTGCAAATAGTATGTATCTGTCAAAATAAAGTATAAATTGCATCTAATTACTATTTACACTACTGCTTTTACATGGTGTAAATAGAATATATCACTATTTTCACTTAGTTTAAATAGCCGCTGCCAAACATATATTTTTTAAAAAATATATTGTTTTTCACAAGGGTTGGTCAGACTGACCAGCGAACCACCTAAGGCTGGTTTAAGGTGTTTTTCAGCAGGGTTCCACTGTTTTAGAAAACTGATTCTGTAACTAAACGTATCAAACGAGTGGCTAAATTCTCTCTCCCTCAATGAAACACACTTACATGTATATGCAGATGATTGAGTCTTTGCAGAAACACAAAAGAGCAGTGTGGTGTAGTGGCCCCGAAGACTCTCTCTCTCTCTCTCTCTCTCTCTCTCTCTTCTGAATGGAGTGCCTGGCATTTGTCCTCAGCTGTAATGTAATTGTGTTTTACTGCACAGTGCAGTGTAATTGCTGACTAGTCTGTTAACCTTTTAAATCAGCACACAGCTGTGCTGCCGGAGAGGAGACTGATAACACTAGGGAGAGCGAGGGAGCGAGGGAGGGAGAGAGACAAAAACAGAGCATGCACATAGAGTTGTCATATTGCATTTTTTTCTTAGTTGCACAGAAACTCTTTCATTCCCTTTATGTCTGCTTGATGGAATAAAAATGTTGTACACCTAAAAATTTTAATCATTTACTGACCTATGCTGCTGCAAACCAACTTTCTTCTGTATGCAAAAAGAGAAGTTTTGAAGAATGTTCATACTGCTCTTTACCAATTCTTAGTATTTGTGACTCAAAAAAGGAATTATACACTGGAAAATACACTATATTGCCAAAAGTTTTGGGACGCCTGCCTTTACATGCACATGAACTTTAATGACATCCCATTCTTAATCCGTAGGGTTTAATATGGAGTTGGCCCACCCTTTGCAGCTATAACAGCTTCAGCTCTTCTGGGAAGGCTTTCCACAAGGTTCAGGAGTGTGTTTATGGGAATTTTGACCATTCTTCTAGAAGCGCATTTGTGAGGTCAGGCACTGATGTTGGACGAGAAGGCCTGGCTCGCAGTCTCCGCTCTAATTCATCCCAAAGGTGTTCTATCGGGTTGAGGTCAGGACTCTGTGCAGGCCAGTCAAGTTCCTCCACATCAAACTCGCTCATCCATGTCTTTATGGACCGACGCTTTGTGCACTGGTGCGCAGTCATGTTGGAACAGGAAGGGCCCATCCCCAAACTGTTCCCACAAAGTTGGGAGCATGAAATTGTCCAACATGTCTTGGTATGCTGAAGCATTAAGAGTTCTTAAGGGAACTAAGGGCCCAAGCCCAACCCCTGAAAAACAACCCCACACCATAATCCCCCCTCCACCAAACTTTACACTTGGCACAATGCAGTCAGGCAAGTACCGTTCTCCTGGCAACCACCAAACCCAGACTCGTCCATCAGATTGCCAGACAGACAGTGGCGGCGTGCTTTACCCCACTGCATCCCACGCTTTACATTGCACTTGGTGATGTAAGGCTTGGATGAGCTGCTCGGCCATAGAAACCCATTCCATGAAGCTCTCTACACTGTTCTTGAGCTAATCTGAAGGCCACACTAAGTTTGGAGGTCTGTAGCTATTGACTCTGCAGAAAGTTGGTGACTTCTGCGCACTGTGCGCCACAGCATGCGCTGACCCCGCTCTGTGATTTTACGTGGCCTAGCAATCACGGTACCACGCTTGAATTCACTGAGCTCCTGAGAGCGACCCATTCTTTCACAAATGTTTGTAGAAGCGTCTGCATGCATAGTGCTTGATTTTATACACCTGTGGCCATGGAAGTGATTGAACACCTGAATTCACTGATTTGGAGGGGTGTCCCAATACTTTTGTCAACATAGTGTATTTGCTTTTTGTCTTTTTCTCTTTGCAGCGTTGTTTGGAAAAATACAATCACCAGTAATGGATTGTTCCATCAACAATTCTGTTGGAAACTGTTACAATCTGTCAGAGATCCATAACCTTATTGGCAGCTTTCTGATGAGAGTCATTTGGTTTGATGAATGCCCCGGCTGGGGAATACAAGGCCGCTTCACAGAACGAGCTGCTTACATGATGATTATTCCCCCTTAGAGTCTGATGAACACATTAAAGATTAAGTAAGATGCCCTCCATAGCAGAAATGGTCAGTCCATGAACAAATCATTCTTTGGAAATGTTTCTTTTTAATAATTCAGTCAAACTGATTCACAAAGTGTCTGTAATAGCTTTGATGTGAGGTGAAAAACAGCTCATATATAGCTCATGACTCATATATATGCAGTTTAGACATTATAACAATGATAACATCACTTTAATGATACTTAAAGGTTTTATGAAATTTCATTTTAATCATAATGCACAATTGTGAACTGGTATGACAAAGAAAAAAATGCTCTTTGTTAGCACTTTTATATTCATTTATTACTATTAGGTTTGCCAGCGTTAACACCAAATTAATTACTGTATATTAAATTATTAATTTTATTGTATTTTTATTATATATATTTAATGCATACATCTACCAGGAAACAATGGAGAAATTCCTCTTTCTAAATAATCAGCAAATTTATTCATCAAATGGGGCTTTTGCCAAAAGTAAAGTCATTAGCAGTCACTGTATGTTTATGTTTAGAATGAAGTATGAAAATTAATGTATGTGTGAACAGCAATAATGGGAAGGCCATTGGACTGTTGTGGGCATATTATTTTATTTTTTCTTTCATTATAAAGACAAAATGAATGCATTTAAACTGAATGTATAAATGTTCACCTTTTGATTATTAAATTGATTTTGATTATTACTGTTGCCTGTATTGCTACTCTAGCAATTCTGTCTGTGATTTTCAGCGTGTTTTGGGTTCATTTTTTCAATATAGTCATTTTTAATGAACAGTTGAGTTCAATAAAACAACCCAGCATGTTGGGTCAAACATTTAACCCAACCAACCCAGACTACAAAAAACAACCCAATGTCCAATTGTTATATTATATTATATTATATTATATTATATTATATTATATTATATTTAGTGCTGTCAAACGGTTAATCACGATCCAATTGCATCCAAACTAAAAGTTTGTTTACATAATATGAGTGTGTTCTGTGTATAATTATTATGCATATATAAATACACACACATGCAAATATATATATATTAATATAATTTATATATCAATATTTTATATATAAATATAACACATTTTTCTTAAATATATACGTGTATGTGTGTGTATTTATACATAATTCTACACAGAACACACACATTATGTAAGCACAAACTTTTATTTTGGATGTGATTAATCGTTTGACAGCACTTATTTATTCTATTATATTAATTATATTATATTATATTAATTCTTTTATATTAATTATATTATATTATATTATATTAATTTCAGGCCAATTTCAGCAAATTGTAAATTATTTTAGTCTATTGACGTCCTTGTTTTGACGTGTTTCTATAATTTTCTCAGCCTTGTTCGTGCAGTGTAACAATGGCACTGGTTTAATTCTCTACCGTGTATCTGTGTGTGTGTGTTATGAAATGTGTGATGCAGCTTCATAAAGTCCTTTGCTGACACTAATCACACATGTGTGTTTTATTGTACTCCTCTCTCAACACACTGGCAGAGATTTCAGAGGCGCTCAGCATCCCGTCTCATCCTGAACAACTAAATCACATTCATTTTAATGATAACACCCACCAGTGACGATTAGGCTCCTGTGGATTACTGTGCCGAAGCGTTCTCTGTCAGTGTGTGTGAGAGGAAGGCCAGAGAACGAGTGTGTGTGTGTAATTCAGTAATCAGAGCTGCAGCTGCTGCTGTGTCTCTCTGCTTAACCTTGACAAGTCAGTGTGATCCGGCCGCAATTTGCTTATCTTACTCCGCACCGGCTCCATAGAGCTCTCAGCGGGGCCCAAGGGCCGTGCCATTAACATCACTTACAAATACATCACTCTCTCTCACACACACACACACACACAGTTACACACCGTACCTTACAGATTCTGCAACACTCTGTTACGGCCGCTACATCATTCACAGTCATTTATCATTTGAAGGACTGTCACTGTGAATTTGCTTTTCAACAGATTAAACAACAAATAAAAAATAAATTAAGTAATCAATTCTTATAATAAAACCGATAGTTAAATTTTTTATTCTGATTGAATGAGTCACATTTGAAGTCATTGTAAAATAGCTGATGTTCTGTATAACCTCATAAACTGTGTTGTCAATCATAAAAAGCCTACATTGAGTTAGAGGAACTTCATAATTTGTAGCATAAACACACATTTTTAAGTTGATTAGTCAAAAAAATTAAGTTGTAGCCTGGAACCAATTATTCTTATCTATTTCAGTTCAAATCAACAGCTATCATAGCACATGCTAACATAACTGATTTAACATGTATATTTAATGAACAAGTAAGATATTACTTGTCAGTGGCATTCATTGCTTATGAAGTCAATGTAGTGTTTCCCTTCATGTATCTCTTCAGCCACAATGGCAACCACAAAACTTATATATTACAGGAACTCTTTTGATTGTCAAACATAACAGCATTAAACACTAACAGGTCTTTCCCTTCACTAAAAACAAATAAATTAACACTTAATTTCACCATTTATTCTCCTTATCCAGTCCTATGCAAAGCATGCTTGGAACTAGAAATCCATTGTCTAATTTCCGAAGTTATCAAGACACTTTCATTAAGTTACTACAACCTAATTTAAAAAAAAAAAGCCAATTAATGCAGAAATTTGACGATATTGAGTTGATGTAATGATCAACATTATAATGTCAACAGAACTCTACAAAATAATGTTTGGAACTCAAAAGGTTTAATTAAAACAGTAAATTAAAATTTTTCACTTAGAACCATGCAGTTATTTAAGTTGTGGTAACAGGTCCCCTGAATTACTTTTTAGAGGAAACGTAACATAACAGTATGAAGGAAATCTGGGCGTACTACATCCCCCATGTTGTCATTGTCATGTGATCTATGACATCAATTGTGCAAAAAGTGCACATTCTAATCATGCCAAAGCAAAAGTTTTTACTTTAAAGAACATTTTAATGATCTTTTCTCAAGCTTTAAAGAAGAAGGCCTATACACTTATTTTGATGTGTTGACTAACATACTACGTTAAGTATTTAATTATATTTTATTAAATATTACATTTAAAGTTAATATAAATTAAATGTACTAAATTATATATATATATATATATATATATATATATATATATATATATATACATATATATATATACACTCACCTAAAGGATTATTAGGTAACACCATACTAATACTGTGTTTGACCTCCTTTCGCCTTCATAACTGCCTTAATTCTACGTGGCATTGATTCAACAAGGTGCTGAAAGCATTCTTTAGAAATGTTGGCCCATATTGATAGGATAGCATCTTGCAGTTGATGGAGATTTGTGGGATGCCCATCCAGGGCACGAAGCTCCCGTTCCACCACATCCCAAAGATGCTCTATTGGGTTGAGATCTGGTGACTGTGGGGGCCATTTTAGTACAGTGAACTCATTGTCATGTTCAAGAAACCAATTTGAAATGATTCGAGCTTTGTGACATGGTGCCTTATCCTGCTGGAAGTAGCCATCAGAGGATGGGTACATGGTGGTCATAAAGGGATGGACATGGTCAGAAACAATGCTCAGGTAGGCCGTGGCATTTAAACGATGCCCAATTGGCACTAAGGGGCCTAAAGTGTGCCAAGAAAACATCCCCCACACCATTACACCACCACCACCAGCCTGCACAGTGGTAACATGGCATGATGGATCCATGTTCTCATTCTGTTTACGTCAAATTCTGACTCTACCATCTGAATGTCTCAACAGAAATCCAGACTCATCAGACCAGGCAACATTTTTCCAGTCTTCAACTGTCCAATTTTGGTGAGCTCGTGCAAATTGTAGCCTCTTTTTCCTATTTGTAGTGGAGATGAGTGGTACCCGGTGGGGTCTTCTGCTGTTGTAGCCCATCCGCCTCAAGGTTGTGCGTGTTGTGGCTTCACAAATGCTTTGCTGCATACCTCGGTTGTAACGAGTGGTTATTTCAGTCAAAGTTGCTCTTCTATCAGCTTGAATCAGTCGGCCCATTCTCCTCTGACCTCTAGCATCAACAAGGCATTTTCGCCCACAGGACTGCCGCATACTGGATGTTTTTCCCTTTTCACACCATTCTTTGTAAACTCTAGAAATGGTTGTGCGTGAAAATCCCAGTAACTGAGCAGATTGTGAAATACTCAGACCGGCCCGTCTGGCACCAACAACCATGCCACGCTCAAAATTGCTTAAATCACCTTTCTTTCCCATTCTGACATTCAGTTTGGAGTTCAGGAGATTGTCTTGACCAGGACCACACCCCTAAATGCATTGAAGCAACTGCCATGTGATTGGTTGATTAGATAATTGCATTAATGAGAAATTGAACAGGTGTTCCTAATAATCCTTTAGGTGAGTGTATATATACATATACTACCAGTCAAAAATTTGGACACATTTTCCCATTAAAGAGAATGGAAAAGTGTGTCCAAACTTTTGACTTGTAGTGTTTTATATTTGATTATTATATTTTATATACATATATAAAAAATCTAAATATTAGTCTATAATATTTGTCTTCTATTTTTTGCTTAGATAACATTTCAAGCTGTAATATGGTCATGTGACAACAAAGTTGTCACAGTTCACTCCCATTCTTTCAGGGTAAATAATAAAAGTATACACTGTATTAATAAAAAAAGGCCACATATTTATACTTGACGTGTGAAATTAATGTGGGAAAAAATACTTTTCTACGGTGGCCGAGAGAACTCACCGCACTGCAACTGAAGAAAACACATGCAAATAGAAAAAACACCAAAAAATTAAGAAAACCTCTTCATCAGTTTCAGAACACATGTGCTGCAAATACTTACAATGCAACCAAATAAAAAATGTGCTGCAAATAGCACAGATTACAAAAGTGACGAACCTGTGTGGGACATGCTTATAGGGTATATGTTGAACGTCACGTGACCAAACCGGAACCCTGGGTTAATTGCTTCCGCTTGCCGCTTCTAACAGCAATTCGCTATAGTAGCTTGTGACAGATTGGACGTTTGTTACTGTTATTTGTATTATTGTTAGTGTTGTGTTCTTTTTTATTTTAATATCTGAATGTCTGCTGTGTACCTTAATGCGCGATGTCAGGACAGTATTCAAGCGCAAGTTTCCACCGCTTCCCAAAGGATGAAATGTGGTTGCTACACTTTTCCTATAATAAAACCATGGTTAACTGTGGATACAAAAAGACTTGGTCATGATCAGAGATTCGTCTATTATTTTTCCAACTCTTGAGTGGATTAATAAAAACTGTCCCTGAACTGGAACAGAACATCTACACCATCCCTAACGTTACTCAGGCTGTGTGGCTTCTCGCTTTTCTTCATAGACCTGTGACAGGCTGCTCTAATGCTAACATAGTCAGCCTGTCTTTATTTGATACTGGTGAAAAAATTCACAACGTGTTATTGTGATTATGTAGATCCATACGTCCATAAAAAAGTAGGTTATGTTATGGACATCGGTTATTCTCATCTTTGGTAGCTCCTGAAGGCTTTGTGTGTAAAACAGAGCCATGGCAGTGTAGACTAGAGCGTACAGTCTAGAACCGGATGGTTAATGGAACCGGAAAGTAAGTTGCGCATATACCCTATTGTTCTATTCGTCAGTGGTGTTGTCACTGACCTGAAAGGTGAGTTTTAATTTTAACATCCTGATCATATGTGCATTGTATTTGCAGCACGTTTCTGTATTTGGTTGCATTAATTTTCTGGAGCTATTTGCATGTGCTTTCTTCAGTTGCAGTGCGTTGAGCTCTCATACCATACTATTCCAATTAGTCCCCATGAAGTCCCCATGAAATCAAAATTTAAGTTTTTATTTAAACTTTTAGTATGAATATGTTAGCTTTACTGTTATCTATAAGCTAGTGTGCTTCAAAACAATGACAAAGTTCACATTTATAAGATATAAGCTGGTTTCAGGTTAGTGTCAGTGAACTGCCGCAGCTCCGGTCCAGAGACACGACAGCACAGAGCGGATCATGTGATCGAGTCAGTCCAGAGTCACGACAGCACAGAGCGTATCATGTGATCGAGTCGGTCCAGAGACACGACAGCACAGAGCAGATCATGTGATCGAGTCAGTCCAGAGTCACGACAGCACAGAGCGGATCATGTGATCGAGTCAGTCCAGAGTCACGACAGCACAGAGCGGATCATGTGATCGAGTCGGTCCAGAGACACGACAGCACAGAGCTGATCATGTGATCGAGTCGGTCCAGAGTCACGACAGCACAGAGCGGATCATGTGATCGAGTCAGTCCAGAGTCACGACAGCACAGAGCGTATCATGTGATCGAGTCGGTCCAGAGACACAACAGCACAGAGCAGATCATGTGATCGGGTCAGTCCAGAGTCACGACAGCACAAAGCGTATCATGTGATCGAGTCAGTCCAGAGACACGACAGCACAAAGCAGATCATGTGATCGAGTCAGTCCAGAGTCACGACAGCACAGAGCGGATCATGTGATCGAGTCGGTCCAGAGACACGACAGCACAGAGCGGATCATGTGATCGAGTCGGTCCAGAGACACGACAGCACAGAGCGGATCATGTGATCGAGTCGGTCCAGAGACACGACAGCACAGAGCGTATCATGTGATCGAGTCAGTCCAGAGTCACGACAGCACAGAGCAGATCATGTGATCGAGTCAGTCCAGAGACACGAAAGCACAGAGCGGCTCATGTAATCGAGTCGGTCCAGAGACACAACAGCACAGAGCGGATCATGTGATCGAGTCGGTCCCATAGACTGTAAAAAATATGGACGTAGTGTCCGTGACGTCACCCATAGGATTCTGAAGAGCATTTTTGAAACGTAAAGTAGGGTCAAGCTGGCCGTTGCCATCTTAGCAGCGCGTCACCGCGCGTCACTCCCGGATAACAGAAAATGGGCAAAGAGGCGGGACGTGGGTGGAGCTGAGGTGACGCGATGACCAACAGACACCAGATAAATGGCTCTCCACCTGTCACTCAAAGTGGCCATGCCCTTAATTATGCAAAACTTTAAGGCTTTATATAATGTAAACGAATGAGCTATAAAAAAATTCACCCCCCTCACCGTTGTCATGAAGGGCAAAATTAGATATATAGACCAAAACCACAATTTGTACCAGGCTGTAAACATGTTTTTTTCTGCAGTAAAGTTGGGCATTTTAATATGGGGCTCAATGAGATTCTGCTCCTTTCTGGAGCCTGTCCCTAGCGGCCAGTCGATGAATTGCAGTTTAAGTCACTTCCGTATTGGCTTCAAGAGAAACTGGGGGAGGGTGCCGCTTGGTCGGTCCAGAGACACGAAGGCACAGAGCGGATCATGTGATCGAGTCGGTCCAGAGACACGACAGCACAGAGCGGATCATGTGATCGAGTCGGTCCAGAGACACGACAGCACAGAGCGGATCATGTGATCGAGTCGGTCCAGAGACACGACAGCACAGAGCGGATCATGTGATCGAGTCGGCCCAGAGACACGACAGCACAGAGCGGATCATGTGATCGAGTCAGTCCAGAGACACGACAGCACAGAGCGGATCATGTGATCGAGTCGGTCCAGAGACACGACAGCACAGAGCGGATCATGTGATCGAGTCGGTCCAGAGACACAACAGCACAGAGCGGATCATGTTATGGAGTCGGTCCAGAGACACGACAGCACCGAGCGGCTCATGTGATCGAGTTGGTCCAGAGACACGACAGCACAGAGCGGATCATGTGAAAACGAAGAAAACGAATCGGACCCGTTTGAATTCTGCACAGAATGCTGTATTTTAAAGCGATATGGAGGAGATTAGGAGGAGAAACGGTTAGAGATTAGGAGGAAACTGAGGCTTTACCGAGCTCAACGGCTCTGGCTGAGCTGTGATATAAACTAAATGCTATTGGCCATTTAAAAAAGAGGAGGAGCTGTTTGTGTCCCGCCCTGTCTTCCTATTTCAGTGGGAATTACCGTCAACACATTGAATAATGCTGCGTATTTCAAGGCACTTCAGTGGACCTTTAAGTGCTTTTAACTACTATACACTAACATTTAAATTAATCATTTGACACAATGCACTTTAATGTGTACATGCATGTTTTTTACATTGTACTTATATTTTTTAAAATGCATGCATGTAATCAGGGCTGTAGGCAGGGTTTTATAATCACAGAGGTCCAAAATTTTGGATTTTGGTTCATTGGCAATGATCTACATATGTGCATTTTAATATGTTTGACGGGCAAAAATATAGGTATGGATAATATGGATAAGAAATAGCTTTAAAACCATGTCACTGGGTCAGTGAACTCTGATTGATAGTCTTTTCATTTTTGTCTGTGTCAGTGAAGAAAGTAATCATAGGGTCAACTGATATTTAGCCTATATGTTTTTTTTTATTTACTGAAGGCTATAACGCTAGGTCAATAAGTTTATTAAATTCATTCACAATATGTACACATTCAATATTAATCTTATACCTAATATGATGAAAACGGTTTCATTAATGTTTCTTGTCCTCTCACATTGACAGTCACTAATTATTACATTACATGAATCATGTAAATTATATAGGCCTATTTGTTAATTCAAAATGGCGAAATTAGACAAAATTTTATTAGTTTGCCTGATTATTTTTGTCGGTCATTTAACATTTCTATCCTAAACAGCTATCAAATATGAAATGTTTTGACTTTATGAGCGTTTAGTGAAGCGTCGCGCTGCGAAGCCCGCCTACTTTGATTTGATTGGTCATCTCAAATATTTTGACAATGACGAGCCGCGACAGACCAATAACAGCTCAAATAAGAAGATCTTGGTGCTGTCAATATCCTTGCAGCACTAAAGTAGTGTTAATACTATATTAGCCAATTATTTCACAACATTTACTATATACACCTCGGAAAAATACAGAGGTCCGGACCTCGGTGACCTCATAGCTGGATACAGCCATGCATGTAATTATAGCTGTAATTAATTTCTGTAACTGCATATATAATGACACTGTTGACCTTCTCTTACCTGTTAGCCCACCTTTAAACTACCCATACCACCAAACCTGTCCTAACCTTACCCGTATTACCTCAAAAGCAGCACAAGTGTTTTACAACAAAACACCAACACAAAAAAGTGCATTATACCTAACGATTATTATTTTTAATGTAAGTACGTAGTTAAATTAAATACACCTAATATAAAGTGTGAAAAGTATTTTTCCCACATTAATGTCACACGTCTAGTATAAATATGTGGCCTAGTTTCATTAATACAGTGTATTTTTTTTTATTTACCCCAAAAGAAGTGAATTGTGACAACATGTCCCATAGTGTTCAAGCCGTATTTTATCATTAATATTCCAAGTGCTGCTTTTAGGTGCCTGGCTCATTAATACAGCCATCATCATCATCATCTCCCATGCCCTCTGTGTCCATGACAACAGGGCCCTGCTCCCAACTTGTAGAGGAGCCCAAACTCAAACCCTCACTCGGTTCAACCCGAACGCACCGTGCTGGAGCTAATACACACGAGGACACCTCTAATGAGCTCCGGGTGCGAGCGCACTCGCGTGTGTAGCATTTAGCTGACGCGCTTGCCATGGATGCGCCAAGTGTGAGGTCCTGTGTGTATGTTTGTGTGCGTTCCGTGTTGTGTTTAGGAGGTGAGAGTGGGGCGTGCCTCTGTCAAAGGGGCCAAAGGTGAGATGATTTAGAGGCTTTGGAGGAAGTTCATTTCTCTTGATCACCGAGTGCAACCTGCAGCCTTAATGGCGGCTGTAATTAATTCTGCTGATGCTAATCACCAGGGCTGGTCCTCACAATTATCAGCCAGCCACAGATGGGGCGCGGTGCAGACATGAAAAATTAGGAAAATGAATCTGTAATGGGGTGGCAGATCTAATCTACATCAGAAAAAACAAAGTTAGGAAGAGCGAAGAGCCGCCAGAGATCAGGCGAAAACCCACCGCACAAGACAAGCCTCTGACAGAGCTGAAAAATGTGAGTGTGTCCAAGGTGTTTGGTAATTGCTGGGCCATTGGATTCCTCCTTTGTTTCATTTATCACAGGGAGACGGGAAGGGGGTGAGGGGGTGTTTGTGTCCACCACCGTACGCCGGAGAGTCACTGGAAGGTTAATCAGGTGCTGGTGCTGTGCTGTGTGGCCTTCATAATCAACTCAGCCCAACTAGAGAGCCTTGATGAAGCAAAAGAGATTGTCGGTTTTGGCACTTACATATGCTTAATATCACACATGTGGTCATTGGCATGTGATCGGCACAGTCGAACATGCACACGCAATCCGATGAGAATGGCCTGACCCTCCCGGAGGACGTTTCCCCTGCCAACGTCAAACAGCATTACGCCAAATACAACTGATTAATTGAAATAGCAGAGGGGCAATTTTTCATGCCGCAGCCTCAGTCGAGCGGTTGGGGCTCATCCTCGTTGCCGTTTGCAGGGCTTTAATTACTCGTCTATCCGTTCTGCTTTCAATAAGTGCAGCCGTAGCGCAGCTCCCTAAGAAATTCAGAGGGTTAAAACACACAATCACTCATCATCACTGCTCAGAGATCCGGGAAGCTCCGCGATAGACTCAGCTCTCGGGCCAGCAGTGATGCGGTTTAAGTGTATTATGGATGAGGTTTGTAATTACTTGTGCTATATTTTCAACTTCCAATAACCACATGCAATCAAGTAAAGGGGAAGAGGTTATTTCACCATCAAATAATAAGGCAAGCAGCCAGATTGATTTCGTGCAGGGACGCAGACAGATGTGCTGTAGAGTAATCATATACACTTGCGGGGAAATCGGGGAAGGCTTTGAAAGAACCTGTTTGGATCGACTCACTTGTTGTTTTTAGGCATTTGGTATGGACTTCAGAGTATTCCCCATCAAAGATCGGTGCATTTGGTTGGTGGGAAAACTATGTTCATAAAGTCTTTTGGGGCAAAGAGGTTAAGGTTTGGCTGGTTTGCTTTGCTTGGTAGATGACACATCTACACAGGTGTGGGGACAAAAAGCATCTTTTGATAATGTATTCTGACACATAAATCGCTTCTATAGCCCAGAGGTTTTCAATCGTGGTCCCGAGGACCCACCGCTCTGCACATTTTGTATGTCTCCCATATTTAACACACCTGATTCAGATCATCTGCTCATTAGGATAAGTGTGTGGGGGAATGTGTAATGCCTGCTACAGACTGTGGGATTTCTGCAATCCTATAAGGTCATTACAAAACACACTGTATGACATGGATCTAATAAATTTGGGCACGACATACAGTATATGTAGGATGTACGATGAGGACATTGAATCGTAGGCTACGATGCAAGTTAGTATAGAAGAATAAAACGTCATCATGCTGCGCTAGTGGTAAACAAATAGAGCGAGATGAATCACACTTTGGCAATTGTGGTTTTTATGTGCGCTGATAAAAAGACGAGGAAGAGAAAGAGTAGAATATGGATGCGGTCATGGCTAGGGAAAAGAGGCCAACTTGGCATACCAATTTTGCAAATGGAGCTTAAGGTGAGTAGTTGTGAGTTTTAGCGCCATGTGGCATTGATCAATACACTATTTCATGTTGCATTTTTATTGGCTAGTCAGTAGACGCAGGTCGTAGCAGCAAACACACTGTGAGATGATCATGATAAATTATCGCAGGCTATCTTTGGTCGCAAGAGCGTGACAACGGCCGCCTTTGAACCTCTCTCTCTGTATGACGTAGGACCAGCGTTTAGGTTGAGCCATGACCACAGAAATCACCATGATCGCTCATCTTTTGTCTGGGACAGCCCAAAATTGCACAATGTGTACCGGGCATAAAGCGGTGGGTCCCCAGGACCAGGATAGAAAACCACTGTTCTTGCCAATCAGCATTGTTAGCATGTCAGGATATCTTTTTCCTATGGCTTCAGAGTGATTAGCCTCATAGCAAATCTGGATCAGGTGAATGGAGTGCCCATGAGTATAGATGGCATGATGTAGGCCACAACATTTTGGGCGTCCTGTGCCAGCCTAGCAACAGCCATTGAGATGAATGGGGATCCCAATGGTTAGCTTTCTCCAGGTATTATAGACCTCCTTGGTCTGAGGTACGGTTCATGTGGTTCACAGTTGGTATGAAAATAATGCAACTGCTATTGGTGACAAATTTAAGATGAGGAAAGAGCAGCTGACTGGGGAGAAGACAAAAAACCCAGCACACTCTGGTTCTGGCATTAAGGGTGCTTTCTCACCTGCAGTTTAGTTTGAAACAGAGCACAGTTTGAATGAAAAATTGGTAATGTGAAAGCTGTCATGTGGACTGAGGAGTGCACCGCGGCACAGAGACTACCTGTAGGAGGTGATCTGAGTTCGGGTGGACTGGAACTGTGGAGCCAAGTAACATGCATACGTTGTAGCTAATGACAACGTCATTAGTTCTGCAAAACACATGTAGGGGATGACAGTGCTGATGAATTACCTTGGAAATGAGCAAGAGTGAGCGTGCAGTGACATCATGCAGAGTGAGTGCAAACAGAATGGCTTCGAGTCAGCTTTCTCCTTAAAAAAGTCTGATTGCAAGCATCAGAAAACCACCTTCATGTGATGTGTATAGACAAGGAGAGACAAGGGATGCACAATGCTGTTCCTGGAGATCTACTTACCTACAGAGTTCAGATCCACCCTGATCCAACACACCGGTCTGTAATTATCAAGTGCTCCTGAAGATCTTAATTAGCTGGTTCAGTTGTGTTGGAGCTAAACTTTGCAGGAACATGATTGGGAACTCCTGTAGTAGACCCAAGTGTCGTTCATGTTATGTTTTCTATCATGTTTTTGGTTTTGTAAGATGAACACAAATGCATCGGGGTTCGATACAATAAAGTAAATCTGAATCCAGACCAACACTGTGAGGGGCATCATCTTAAGGAGGAAATAACACGAGACAAAGTTTCAAAAATTGTTTAGAATAGTACAAACTACAACAGAAAGGGATTTAAGGGCCATGACACACCAAGCTAACAGTCTGCTGTCGCCCAATGCCAGGCCGTTGATAAGCATCTATTGAGCTAGCTTCTGTTTCTGGCCGTCGATTCAGGAGTTAGGTTGGCATTTGATACTATAGTACACAATATTCTTCTAGAGCATTGGGCAGGGATTTGAGGAAATGCTTTTAATTGGGTGCCTTGTATCTTTCTGGGAGACCTTTTTCTGTGGAATTAGGAAATTTTTCATCCTCGTCTGCTTTAGTGAAATGCGGGGTTCCTCAAGGGTCAATATTGGGTCCAGTCTTATTTTCCATCTACATGCTTCCTTTGGCTGATATCTGTCAGAAACATAATGTATATTATCATCTTTATGCTGATGACACTCAGCTTTATCTCCCTTTAAAGTTGGGGGATAATTTGGCTCTACAGTCCCTTTTTGGTTGTTTTTAATGATGTCAAGGAGTGGATGGCAGACAATTTTCTCCACCTGAATGAATTGATAGTGTTTGGCCCTCCGAGTTCAACCAAACATATAATTAATCAATTAAATCCATATAATTATTCAATTAAATCCAAACCTCTTTAAATCCAAGGTACATAATCAAGCAAGGAGTCTTGGTGTTATTTTTGATGCTGAGTTCAAGTTTGATAAGTGGTTTGAGGTGGTTTCTTCCAATTAAGGAATATTGCAAAATTGAAATCTTTTTTTGTCTTTTAATGATTTGGGAGTTGTTCTTCATGCTTTATTACGTCCAGATTGGACTATTGTAACTCATTGTATTATGGTGTTTCTCATGCCTCACTTCTGCTGCTAGGCTTTTGACTGGGACTAGGAAATATGCAAGTATATCATATTAGCATCCCTCCTTTGGCTTCCAGTCGAATTAGAAATTCAGTATAAGATGTTATACTACAGTTATATTAGTGAACTTCTTCAGCGACATACATCCTCTAGGCCATTATGATCTGTACAAAGGTTTCATTGAACTATTCCCAAGTCTAATGACTTCGGCAGCAGTTCGGCATGTTGGATCGGCGTCAGGGCCGTCAGTGAGATAGAACACTCTGATTGGCTGTTCAGTTTAGCGAACAAATCAATTCACGAGAAAGCAAAGGTTATGAAAGTGAGCAAAGAAGTCAAGACGGCACAGACAGAAGAATGTTTTAATTTTACGTCATTACCTGAGCATTGCACAAATATTTTCATAACAACATGAGCTGCCTGGAGTGATCAAAATAATTGATATTTAAAATGATAAGCAAGCATTGTTTACGGTTTGTATCTGTAGTCCTACTTTCAGTTTCCCCTTTTGAAAGACGAATATAGGCTATTGAGACCTGCTGATATAGAAGGTCATGTCATTACACGCAGACACAGAACGCATGTGCTAGTTGGCAGTCACCTGTAGACCTTTTAGTGTGTATACGGCTCTCCGGAAGGGGTTTTGTGCTTCTCTGTGATGGTACCACAGGGCACCGCACACATTTCTGTTGCATTCTGGACTCTGAATCATTTGTAGAGATTTGATTGGAAGTCCAGCCAGAAAAGCATTGCAATTGTCCAGAAACGACAAGGACGAGAAATTGTACTGTATGCTCAGTTCCTGTTGTTGTGTAATGCACACCTGCATGACCATGTCAATGCAATGTGGCCAGCTGGTCATCAAAGACAGTGAACTACGTGAACCATGATTTCTGGCTGATCGGATAAGGATCACTGTTGATGATCCTAGCTGGATGGTTAAATTGTGATGTACCCCTGTTTTCGCTATAAGCCACTATTTCCATAAACACCACATGGTGATAGTTACAGAATGAATAACCACTCTGTGCTGAATAATTAAAGATTGGCGATGTGACTGTGCTTTGTGTACTAATAAAGATTTGATGAGTTGAATAATCAGCAGCCACTTGGCCAGATGCCCACTTGGGGAACAGAGTCGATCATTGACTCTTCCTTGATTCCTCTGCTTAAGACTAAGGTTTTCCAGTAGTCATCAGAGGTCAATGGCTCACCGCCCGATAACGACACTCAGGGGACGCTGGCCGAACTATGGGTGAGAATCAACGCATTATAACAAATGGGCTACGGGTGAACTCCCATTGTTCTCATTGCCCTGGCAACACAGTCACATGACCTCAGCCCAGGTGTTCCAACATTAAGGATTTTACAGCGTAGAGATCCACCACACCGCATCTCCAATGTCCCAATCTCTACTAGTACATGAGAAACAAAATAGTGTTTTTTTAAACAATATATAAAGTTAAAAAATGTGATACTGCTGTAATGTTCATATTTTTGTGGAAGCTGGTACATTTTTCTTCAGGATTCTTTGATGAATAGAAAATTCGGTAACATTTTAGTTTAGGGTCCAATTCACACTATTAACTAGTTGCTTATTATCATGCATTTTACTAGGATATTGTCTGTTTATTAGTACTTATAAAGCACATATTAATGCCTTGTTCTGCATGACCATATTCTACATCCCATAATCCTACCCAATACCTAAACTAAACTACCTTACTAACTATTAATAGGCAGTAATTATTAGTTTATTGAGGCAAAAGCCGTAGTTAATAGACAGCATTTATTTGAAATAGAATTTTTTGTAACATTATAAATGTCTTTATATTCACTTTTGATCAATGTAATGCATTCTTGCTGAATAAAAGTATTAGTAAGTATATAATTTGTTACTGAAAGTCTATGGTTATAAAAAATATATAACCGTTTAAAAATAAAGGAACAAGCAATACAGAAACATGAATACAGTGCTATGATATATAGTAAATTATGGCATAATTACCATCCGATACCATTATTGTACCATGAAACCACCACAGTGATTTTTGTAAGGGGTTGTTCACTATAATTTAGTAGCCTACAAGGTTTTTGGAAACATATGAATCTGTATGAATCATTTAATTTAATTTAATTTAATTTCATGATTCAACATTTTCAGCTCCAAATATAAATCTCTATAGACACGATTAATCCAAATGTCTCATTTATGTTAAATTCCACCATAGATGCACACATTCATAATCTCAGGAGATTATATGCTAATGTCTTTCACTGTTTTCTGAAGAAAATTGCCCAGCGGTCATTAGTCTGACAGTGGGGCTATAAAGTGTTTCTTTGCCATTGATCGTTTCTCCTCTTCTCCTGACTGTCCATATTTGCATTTTTATTGAATTAGGAGAGCAGTGGAGCGAGCGAGGGAGGCGGTGAAGACCTGTGCGAAGAGGAGAAACCTGCTACTGTACGTTTTGTGGGAGTTAATTGAATGTATTCAGATGTGATGGATAGAATAGCTCTACTCTCTCCCGGTACATTCACTGTGACACTTCAGAATCTATCTCTATCTGCTCTCTCTGTCCCTGCGTCCTCCCACTCCTTTTAAATTAAAACCGCTCTGGCCTTTGTGAGGAGACACTGAAGAGGAATCAGGGAGCACATTTATTACCCCATTGAAACAGGGTCTCAGCACCTTATCGACCATTAGGATTAATCTGAGCTGTGTTCTTATACTCTGTCAAGAGTCACTCATGAGGGACCTTGTACTGTCCTGCTCTGAGCTGACCTCTTCCTCTTTATAGTTGATCTGAGACACCCTTTCTGTTATTGAATCACAAACACACAATTCTGATGGGTTGTGCGAGTGTGACTCTACAATAATACTTTATTTATCAACAAAAACACTTAGGAAAACACTGTGAAAACCACATTATGCGTGCATTTGCACAGGCTCATCTCATTTGGTCTGAAACTACATTTGCCTTTTTCTTGATGTTGCCAGAGGCATCACTAATTTGCATGTGAGGTTAGATCTACATTTAGATTACTACTAATGTCTTAATGCTAAACACACGTTAAATCCATAAATATTAAACCCAAATGTTTAAATCCAAAGAATAACAATGTGATTACATTGCTCCTCATACAAAGAATTTGCGTGTGCAACCTCAAAGGTGCACAGGTAGGAAATGCTTGGTGAAGCCACTTTGAGACTGTATAGCTTGCAGACCTACTTGTAAATTAGTGTTAAAGTAGTTCAATTGCAGTCAACCGACTTTTTTGAAAGCATAAAGGAACTATTGAATGATATATATTTAATCATATAATTTGAAAAAAAAACTTTTGACAACTCGCATAGGGTTAGCAAACAAATAATGATTATTAAAATAATGATGATGCAGTGTTTGGTCACTCTACAAAACCTTTGACTTTTGTATTTTTTCCTTTATTTAATCCTAAAGGTGGACTTTTTAAAATTGAACAGTTGTAGCTAAACAAACACAATGTGGCTAAATCTGGCAAAGCTGTACTGAGTGCCACATAGTAGTAGCCTATTGCTCCAGCATCATAGTGTGGAGCGTCTCTAAGAGTCCTGTAAAAGTAATTGGATTTGTTACTTCATTACTGCAATAAATGAGTGTTACTGAGTCTCCTTCCTTTATTGATAACCTGATCTTCTCAAAGAGACTCTCAGCCTCCTGAGAAACAAACTACACCTCTCAAATATCACTAGTGTAGTCTTCAGCGAAACTGACTCTTAAAGCAGAGGTAGTGAATGCTGCTTCTTTTACTGGTCAACAAAACACATCTGCAAAATGCTTTGCTTTTGTGAAAAAGTAAATCCAACAGACGAGATACGTGATGCAGAATGAATGATATAATCACTTTTAATAAACATTGAGAACAATAAAACTACACTTTATACATAATGTTAATGTGAAACAATGAACTGAGGAAAACTGAGGGCTTAAATTCACAAGAAAGGATCATTAATGAAACACAGGCAAAACAGTGACAAAGAAACCATGACTAGAAATTAGACAAGCCAGTGAAATTATGAGAAGGGGACCAGGGAGGAGATGATGTTGGGAGGAGCCAGAAGATGACCCAGAGCCGAACTATGATAAAAGCACATGGTGGAGCCGATGGAGGGAAGAGCCATGGTGAAGCCTTGGTGGAGAGGCTGGGCAGAACCAGGAAGAAGACCGACTGAGACGGAGCCAGTGAAGGTGGAGACCCAGGCGGAGCCGAAGAGCTGAAGACCCAGGGTGACTGGTCTGGAGGGACACGGTGGAGCTGCAGGCGAGCGTGACCAAGGTGCAGACGTGGGCTTTGCAGAACTGGGCGGAGTCGAGGTGACTGAGGATGGAACCGGAGAGAAGGAGGAGCCTGGCGGAGGCAGAGGGATGGAGGGTTGAGGCGCTGCTAAGGCAGTAGCTTGGAAGTCGATTATTGACCAAGGTGGAGCCAGAGGAATGAAGGAGCCTGCTGGAGCATGTGGAAAGACAGACCATGGTGAAGCCAAGGGAGCATTGAGCAAAGGTGAAGCCGATGGGTCGGAGGGCTGAGATGGAGTCCAGGGCTTGGAGACTTGAGGTGAAGTTGATGACTGGGGAGCCCCAGGTGGATCCGTGCAGCTGATTACTGGAGGAAGACAGCAGAGATTAGGAAGAGGAACTGGATGGCTTTGGCAGCGGTGGAGGAGGGAAAGGGAGGCTTGGCGGGACCATCCGCGACAAAGGAGACGTAGAGCTTGGCAGAGCCAATTGTGATGAAGGAGACTTGGTGCTGGGCGACGAAGGAGACCTGGTGCTGGACATTTTATTTATTTATTAATTTATTTAACAGGGACAATGCAGTCAAACATAGTTACAACACAATTACTGCAACTGATGCGCAGCATATACAGTTGGTGCTGGTCGATGAATGAGACTTGGTGCTGGATGAAGAAGGAGACTTGGTGCTGGTCGACGAAGGAGACTTGATGCTGGACGAAGAAGGAGACTTGGTGCTGGACGACAAAGGAGACTTAGTGCTGGTCATCGAAGGAGACTTGGTGCTGGATGACAAAGGAGACTTAGTGCTGGTCGTCGAAGGAGACTTGGTGCTGGTCGACGAAGGAGACTTGGTGCTGGTCGACGATGGAGACTTGGTGCTGGACGACAAAGGAGACTTAGTGCTGGACGACAAAGGAGACTTAGTGCTGGTCGTCGAAGGAGACTTGGTGCTGGACGACGAAGGATACTTGGTGCTGGTCGACGAAGGAGACTTGGTGCTGGTCGACGATGGAGACTTGGTGCTGGACGATGAAGGAGACTTGGTGCTGGACGACGAAGGAGACTTGGTGCTGGATGAAGAAGGAGACTTGGTGCTTGACGACGAAGGAGACTTGGTGCTGAACGACGAAGGAGACTTGGTGCTGGACGACGAAGGACACTTGGTTCAGGTCGACGAAGGAGACTTATTGCTGGTCGTCGAAGGAGACTTGGTGCTGGACGACGAAGGACACTTGGTTCTGGTCGACGAAGGAGACTTATTGCTGGTCGTCGAAGGAGACTTGGTGCTGGACGAAGAAGGAGACTTGGTGCTTGACGACGAAGGAGACTTGGTGCTGAACGACGAAGGAGACTTGGTGCTGGACGACGAAGGAGACTTGGTGCTGGACGTTGAAGGTGACTTGGTGTTGGACGATGAAGGAGACTTAGTTCAGGTCGACGAAGGAGACTTATTGCTGGTCGGCGAAGGAGACTTGGTGCTGGACGACGAAGGAGACTTGGTGCTGGACGACGAAGGACACTTGGTTCTGGTCGACGAAGGAGACTTATTGCTGGTCGTCGAAGGAGACTTGGTGCTGGACGAAGAAGGAGACCTGGTGCTGGATGACGAAGGAGACCTGGTGCTGGACGAAGAAGGAGACCTGGTGCTGGTTGATGACGGAGACTTGGTGCTGGATGATGAAGGAGATTTGGTGCTGGACGATGAAAGAGATTTGGTGCTGGACGACAAAGGATACTTGGTGCTGGACGATGAAGGAGGCTATGTTTACAACAGGAGTGTTGGCGGGCCTCCAATCCATTCATATGAACTCCACCAATTTGCCCTCTATGACGGACGCTGATGCCGGCTCACACAGATATGCACACAGACTCCACGATGGCCTCAAGGTCTGGGATGAAAGTACTGATTCGTAAGCGGCTGATGGTAAGCGGCGATTCATTTTGGACCAGCTCCCACTCCACACATAATCCACAAAGCTCCCTCGAGGACCATCAAGGCAGGCGTGCCTTCGACATATAGCATATAGAGAATGCACATAGCGAGCGGTCGGGATAGTGGGTTAGGCACGTCAGATCCTTTGTGTTATCCTCAAGGGAGCGATCCCCCTGCTCCAGCAGGAGACAAACAGCAGTATATCCATTTTTACCCTCTTGCTGTTTTTTGTGTTTCTCATTTTGAGGGTCTCACATTCTGTCACTGGTAGCTGTAGGAAATCAAACAGAAAAGATATGTGACGCAGAATGAACAATATAATCAGTTTTAATAAACACAGAGAACAATAAACACTACACACTATACATAATGTTAACATGAGACCATGAACTGAGAAAAACTGATGGCTTAAATACACAAAGAAAAATTATTTACTAAACAGGGAATAGGTGAGGACTAATCAGAAACCATGAAAACCAATGATGAACTAGAACACAGGAAAAACAGTGACAAAACCATGACTAGAAATTAAATAGAACAATAGAATAAAACTAAGCTTGACATGACAAATATACTTTAGAAGAATATACTTAATTACAAATTGAATGTAATGTTTTTAGATTACATTTATGTTAAATGCAAATAGATGAACTCAATAGTGCTTTTTTGACCCACTATAGGACTTAAGTACATTTTTATACGTAATTTCATTTCATGTACCGACAAGCATTTAAGGTAAATATGTGTGTCATGTATTTAAATGTATTTGTAATTACACATTTGTAATTATAAGTTGCAATTTAGTACATTAAAAATATATTAATTTTAAATGTCGATATATTGAATAACACACTACAGTTAAAATCATAGTCAAGTACTTTACATGAACATACATAAAACATAATGGTTTAAAATTCACTTTAAAGGAAAACTTTTAGCCATTATTACAAAGTGCTTTTAAAAAGTGTACTTAAGTGTGTTACGAAACGAAACATTAAAGTGTTCTTTCTTAAAGTACACTTAAGTGGTGTTTTATTTTATTAATATTATATTATCTGAAAGTACACAAAAAAACCGTGACGGCTCCAACTTTAAAATCGTTCGACATCGTTGTTTTACCTTTATTTTTGTAAAGGGCGTTTGATTTAGTCTTTGGACATTCATACACTGGGACTGTACTTCCACATACGTCATGGCTGTGACCTTTCCGACGTGATGATGTCATCGCCATGAAGAATAACAACACAGAAGTCGCTCATTTGAGGTTAAAAAGTATATAAATGTGTTTTTTTTTGTGTGTGTGAACGATGGTTTGTCTAGATAAGACCCTATTCCTCGTCTGGTATCGTGCAAAGCCTCTGAAGCCCTTCCTTTGAAACGGCATTGATTTGGACCTTCAACACGTTGGTTTCTATTGAAATACATTATATGGAGAAAAATCCTGGAATCTTTTTCATCAAAAAATAAACTTAAAGAACGAAAGACATGAATATCTTGGATGAGATGGGGGTGAGTAAATTATCAGGAAATGTTCATTTTGAAGAGAACTAATCCTTTAAGTATACTTATTTTTTTCAACAGTGGCTTTACTTGATTCTCTTTTCAAGAAGAATACTACCAGTCCCAACAATATAGAAACATCTCTCGGATCTCTTGTCCTTTAAATGAGCACATATTCTCTGGGCCGGAGGAGCATTAATTCTCTTCTTTCCTCACTGGATCAGGTCCAGATTTGGCCTGAAGGTGAAAGTGGTCATATTGTCTCTTGAAGATGAGTTCAGTCTTAAACTTTCAGCCTCCTTCAACTTCCCGCGAATAACCACTCTCCTGCAGATTAGGTATGCAAAACAGGCCAATGTGATTGGCCCTGATCTAAAAGTGTTACTAATTAAAAATCAATCTGAGGGCCATTAGCACGCATAGTCATGTGCCAAGGTTGTAGTTTCCAGTACGGGTGCTGTAATGAGTTCAGAGTGACGTCAGGCAAAGCCAGATAATCACTCAAGCTCAGCTTTACAGCTGTAGTTTGTGTAAACCTGCTGAATTTGTAGTCTACCTCAATTGATCCACTTGCCCTGAACTGGATAGAGCAACGAAATGAATGTGACTTTTCATTGGGTGCGAGGGGGTCCATAGATAACTATTAGAGGCATATTTGGGGCTCCATAGATAACTATTAGAGGCCTATTTGTTGGCCTGGATGTGCGGGCAACTGAGGGGCCACAGGAGCAGGAAGGCATTAGTCTGCTTTAAGCTGAGTGTTGCTGGATACGGAGGTGATGAATGTTGGTGAACTCTCAGCTGCACCAGGGGAATAGCTGCATATACAGACACACACTCTGGAACTTATTAAACTCACACAGGCATATTTCACACCGGTTCCGGAAAAATCAGCCCAATTACAGAGGTGTTACCGGAGCCGAAACCCAGCCTGCGCTGTAGGGGAGCTCACAGTGGCGCTCGCCTTTAACAGAGTCCATCTGACGCGGGGCTTGGAGAGCGTCTGTACGACAGTATGAGCTGCTCCTGAAGCTTGTTAAGATGCCTTATAATAGCCATAAGTTTGGGCAAAATATAAATATAATGTTGCTTTCTTACAATTTAGATAAACCATAATTGCAATGTGATATTGTTTGGAATAAAAGTAAGGCAATTTAATATTTCTTTCTCTTCCTCAGTACATGATGCATGCAAAGTAAATTCAACTATAAATGATCAATTATTGTGTAGCTTTTATCAAGACAAAGTGGGAAGTTGGGGCTCAATAAATTTTCCCACTGGCATTGTTGTGGTATTTACGTGTACTTATTTACAGCATGACATTATCTTAGATCCCTGAACTGGATCCCTGAATCCCTGCACTGCAACAAGCTTAGTGAAATTTTCCATCCAATCCCTTGTGAAAATGAAGTGCACTTTGTATTGAATTGGCACAGTGAATTTCAAATCTTAAAAGTACATATATATTTTTGCTTCAATAAACTCATAATTACTGCTTATTAATAGTTAGTAAGGTAGTTGTTAAGTTTAGGTATTGTGTAGGATTATGGGATGTAGAATATGGTCATGCAGAATAAGGCATTAATATGTGCTTTATAAGTGCTAATAAACAGCCAATATCCTAATAATATGCATGTTAATAAACAACTAGTAAATAGTGAGAATTGAACCCTAAACTAAAGTGTTACCAAAACTGTACTTGCAGATATATGAAATAAAAGGACTTTTAAAAAGTGTACTTTGTAATAATATAATTTTTTTAATCATTATGTTTTAATAATCTTTTGTCATTCTTTAAAGATGTACACTTATTTTGCTGTGTTGACTAACATAATAAAGCACATGTAAAGTACTTTTAACTGTAGTGTGTTATTCAATATTACATTTGAAGTTAATATATTTTAAAGGCACAGTATGTAAGTTTCGCCACTAGATCCATATTAGAATATCATATTAATAAAAACTGGATGACTAACAACAAGCGATTTAAATAATAAGACTATCCGTGTTGAGCTGTATAACAATGATTCGTTTTCTGTTGATGAATGAATCCAAACAGTTGCTCACCTGTAATAAAACACACAATATATTAAAGCGTCTTTGGTGTTTCCATGGTTTCTATGGAAATCGAGGGTAGCGCAGATACAACGTCATTGACAGGCGACAGTCCGTGTCCTGGTTAAAATAGTGGATTTATCTGGATTTAAACATTGTTGGAAACATTTGGGATAATGTAAGTACACAGATCAACAAAATATATAACATTGTTCCAGTGGTTTTTAGATATTTGAATCCAAAAATATTACATATTGCATAGTGCCTTTAAATGTACTCATTTGACTTCACAAATGTGTAATTACAAATATATTTAAAGGATTAGTTCACTTTTAAATAAACTTCTGCTGATAATTTACTCACCCCCATGTCATCCAAGATGTCCATGTCTTTCTTTCTTCAGTCGAAAAGAAATTAAGGTTTTTGATGAAAACATTCCAGGATTTTTCTCCATATAATGGACTTCAATGGGCACCAAACGGTTCAAGGTCCAAATGACAGTTTCAGTGCAGCTTCAAAGGGCTTTAAACGATACCAGACGATACCAGACGATGAATAAGGGTCTTATCTAGTGAAACGATCGGTCATTTAAAAAAAAACAACAACATTTTTTTACGTTTTATAAGCACAAATGCTCGCCTTGCTCTGTTCTGTGATGCGCGTTTGTGACGTCAGGTAATACGCAATTACGTTGAAAAGGTCACGCTTGACGTAGGCGGAAATACCGAGTCAGTGTTTACAAGTTGAACGTGCACATAAGTCAAACGCCGTTTACAAAAAAGGGAGTTAAAAGGTAAAACAACGATGTCGGACGATTTTGAACTCTGAGGAGAAGATGAGATGGAGTTTACTTCCGCCTACGTCAAGCGTGACCTTTTCAACGTAATTGCGTATTACCTGACGTCACGAACGTGCATCACAGAACAGAGCAAGGCGAGCATTTGTGCTTGTACAACTTAAACTTTTTTTTTTTAAATGACCGATCGTTTCGCTAGATAAGACCCTTATTCATCGTCTGGTATCGTTTAAAGCCCTTTGAAGCTGCACTGAAACTGTCATTTGGACCTTGAACCGTTTGGTGCCCATTGAAGTCCATTATATGGAGAAAAATCCTGCAACGTTTTCATCAAAAACCTTAATTTCTTTTCAGCTGAAGAAAGAAAGACATGGACATCTTGGATGACATGGGGGTGAGTAAAGTTTTAGCAAAAGTTTATTTAAAAGTGAACTAATCCTTAAATACATGTTTACAAGTACAAGTTTTAATAGAAATGACATTCAAGTAGATTTTAGTTTATCATAAACTAAAATTATACTTTAACCATGTTTCAAAGGCAATAGAAGTAATTATGAAATTGCATATAAAGATGTACTTAAGACCTACTTAAGTGTTAGTCGAGTTGTATGGCTGTTTGTGCAGTGTTTGAGTGACCGCTAGGTCACCTATGAAATAGTGTTTCAAGTGATTTTATAAGGTTGCTTAGAAGACAGCTGCATACATGGACAGCAGTTCAGAAGTATTTGGAACAGAGCCACTGTGTGTTCATGTGTGTGTTTGTGTATGCCCCATGCATTCATGTACGACAGAGTGTTTCTGACAGAGAGAGTGCGGGGAATAAGGGAGAAAGATCAGTCTCGCTGGATCAGGTGTGATGCCGTATCTCAAGGAGAGCTCAATGACAGGGCTGTCGATGTATTCCCCATCTGAGAGTATTTTTAGAGCTGCCATCATGGCCCTCATGCATATTTCAATAGATCCTTTTGTATATTAAGAGCAAGCGCACACAGACGAGACTGAGCGCGAGCACAACATGACTGTAAGAAATATGGGCTTGATTCTCCTATCTGACAGAGCCCTCAGCCGCTCGGCAGATACGTCCACTTTGACTTTCAATAGATAGTGGAAGAACTTCATTGATTGCATTAGAAGACAAAAACAAAGGGATGACATTGACCCCGGCAGCACAGGGGCCAGTGTCTCCATCACGCTCCAATTTGCACAGACTGGTCCCAACCTGAATTAATTAATGCACACACACACACACACACACACTTTGTCTTTCGCTCTTTCTGTGTCGATCGCTCTCTTTGTCTCCCGCTTCTTTCAGTGTTTCTTGGATGAGGTTCATGTATAGGTGTTAAAAGCTGCTGCGGTGTCCAGTGAGAGGACATAATGAATTCTGATAGGAGTCGTGGGTGGCCAGTCCTGCAGATATATCACCGCTCAGCCGTACATTATCTCATATAATGCTTCAATTTCCCCCATCTGATTAAATCAAAGTTTATGAAGCTGTCACTGCGCCACTGATGATGGAGCCATAATTTAGCAGTAATGCTTGTATTTGATGGCATCAGTGCTCACACTGCCTGCCGTGGATGATTTCGGCCCCACATCTGAGCATGCCACTACTGTATCCTGTATCAGTTCTAGTTTTGTTTTTAAAGGTGCAGTGTGTTTCTGCGCCATGAGCGGCACCAAAAAGAATACAGATGCTAGAGTGACCGCCCACCTTTTCAGCATTGGTTACAGAATGATTTTTCCCACTCAATTTCTCCATAATCTTCTATAAAGATTACACTGTAAAAATGTTGCCTTAAATCAATCATCAACTTGGATGTTTAAGTCATTTCAACTTAAATTACATTAAACTAGACTTTTGTGACAATGTGACACCAAAGTGTTTTCTGCTAGTTTCAGCCCGGCGCAGTTATCATTTTCACGTCCAGCGCCACGTTGTTTAAATAGCAAATGCACTCACGCCCATCTGTTCACCCATGGGCTGCTGGTCTGAAAACCAGGTGTGTTCAGGAGCATTGTTGGCGCGTTGCTATTTTGAGGAACTGAAAACGACTGCGCCATTAAGCAACAAAAACCTGGTCTAAAGTCAATGGCGCAAAAAATTTTGTCGCAAATTCCTCCATGTAAATAGCAAATCCGCTATGGTGCGAGCGCAACTGGCTTTTAAATGGAATGGGAGATGAGACTCTGATTGGTTTATTGCATGTTACGCCCAAAACACACCCATGAATGCCTACCATAAATAAATACCATCCATAAATTTAGTCCTAACCCTATCCATAACTTATCCCTAAAATCTTTTATATTTTTTTGGGCAATAATTGACCATTTAAAGGGGACCTATTATGCAAAATTCACTTTTATATTGTTTTTGAAGATATACAACCACCCTATTGTGGTAAAAATCCATTCACTCCATTTGTTATTCCCCATAAATCTAAACAGTGTCTCAAAATGAGCCATTCAGGAATGTGTTCCAATGTGACATCACATATGCTTATAGGCTCCGCCCACGACTGGCACGGAATCTGCCCTATTAGCTTAGCTCCTCCCCTCAGTGAGCTGCGATTTTTTTGTTTTTCTTTTGTTGTTTGATTCATATTAACAGCATAATATATATCAGTAGGTACTGCATATTATGCTACTGTCACTTTAATACACAGATCTAATTTACACATGCCATTTCTTTATGTTCACAGACATAACCAACTGTGTTTATGTGAACTTTGTGTTTTTGACATAACCATGTGTGTGTTTAACAGTTTAAGCACAATAAGATGTGAAAGAGAACTTAGTTTGATACTCACAGGATGCACCGTCTGACATCCAGCTTTCTGTGCGCGTACACCTTTCGGGTGTGTGCACTCAGAAAACCATATATCAGAAGTTTTGACTGATATGGCTTTAAAACGCATGCAGATAATAAACTTTAATAATGATGAAGAACAGCAATGTCACGTGAGTGCGATAGAGATGATCATCAAAACCACACAGATGTTTTAGTTTTTGGCAGAGTATCTGAGGCATGAGCTCTACAGGATCTGCCCTATCCAGAAGAGGGCGGAGCCTGTAGAGCTCATGCCTCAGATACTCTGCCAAAAACTAAAACATCTGTGTGGTTTTGATCTGTGTGGTTTGCATTTAAAGATACATGCACGAAAACAGCATGTTTTTCCTTCCACTCAAAAATGAGTATTTACAACATGGTATAATACATGATCTGTGGGGTATTTTGAGCTGAAACTTCACAGACACATTCTGAGGACACCTGAGACTTATATTAGGCCTACATCTTGTAAAAAGGGGCATAATAGGTCCCCTTTAAAAGTGTCTTTAATTCTGAAACACTGGTAACCTGTCTAAAATTCCTTGGCAATGTGAGGTTCTCGGCTCCATTGGAAATCTATCAGGATCATGGATTGGCCTAAAACTTTCAAGGTGCTTTAATGAGGACTTGGGGGTGTCGCCATGGCGATGTAGAGGGGCATCCAATTTCCATTATTGACTGTTGCAGACACTGTGTGTGTGTGTCCTGTGTGTGTGTGTAAATTGGCTCCAGTGGGAATGTAGGCTGTTGAGATCCTCCAGCAGTAAATCGCAGCACAGGAACATTTCCTCCTCTTTGGCGCCAGCCTTTCTCTCTCTCCTTTTCTATCTCACATTGTTGTGCTAATCAATAGCTAATTCTGTCTGGCGTCTCGGTGGCAATGCTAATGTGAAGTTCAGTACTTGAGTAGCTCACTGACGGTTTCCACAAAACATAACATTTGAAGAACGTAAAGCACATACAAGTTTTTGCACAGCAGTAAATTCATTCAGAAATAATCTAGCTTTATTTTTGTTATAGCTACTCATGTCTCTCGCTCTCCTCATCTCCCTCTCTCTCTCTCTCTCTGAAAGGACAGACAATGCTAGCTGACCTCACATAATTGGATAGATGTTACCATGGCAACTCTCCAGTTCCAGGAGGGAGTTTTAATGATCGGAGCAGGGATGGGTTTAGAATTCCTGTGTATGTTTTAATGTTCAATACACAACACAATGCATTGTGGCAATTAAAGCTTTGGCTTTGATTTCTTTAAGTTTGATATTTACATGATCTCTATTTTTTTACTTGTTATTTGAGTAGACTGCAAAGGGCTTTTTGTCATTTTGTCATGTGATTATGGCATTGAGTACCTTGGCTTATGTCAGAGTATACAATCATCTGATACCATCACATTACCATGGTACCAACACAGTACTTTTAGGTTATAGTTCCTTTCTTCTCTTGAGGGGCTTTTACACCGGAGGAATGTTTTCATAGTTCCTTTAACTATTGGCAGAAGTACACGCTTTTTGCTGTGTTCGCACCACAGGAACTGGGAAGGATTTTAGTTATAGAAACACTTTTGTGGGGCTAAATAAGCTGCTACTTCAGAGTAGGGTCTAACCTAGTCTCAGCCTCAGACGTCATGCATATGGCCCACAAAATTGCAAACACAGCCATCATCTGATGGAGTTTCACAGCCATCATCTGATTGGTTGAATTCTACAGGATTTCCAGGAGACGTGTGTGTCACGTTCTGTAACGGTCCGCCTGGAAATAAAGATGCCATGGTGCCAAACCCCCTCATTATCAGGATCAGCTAAACGCTGGATTTTTAAAAGAGTTTTACACACCAGTCTATTATTGTAGGGACTTCGAAGGATAGATAGATGACGTGGAACAAAACAAACTGTGATTGGTTGCTACATGTCAGTCAGACGGCCTCTGGGTGCCCTTGGCCAATGAAAGATGCTATGGAGTCCAGACCTTCTGCCGTCAGTCTGAAGGTCGGGCTACGCGAGACTAGCGCTGCATCCAAAATCGAATACTTCCCTACTATATAGTATGCAAAAAACAGTATGCCAGCAGAGTAGTATGTCCGAATACATAGTATTTTAAAATCAATAGGCGAAAAATACCCGGATGACCTACTACTTCCGGTGAGATTCTGAAGTGTGTATTTGATGGACACTTTACTATCCTATGAGGCCAAGGGAGAGGATTTATGAATCGAGGTGAAGCGATACAAACAACGCTGGTAGTTCACATGATAATGACAACATGGCAAATGTAGAACGTAGTCTAGATTACAATCATACTACACACATTCATACTATAGTAAGTTCAAATTCAAATGTAGTACGTACTCAGACAGTACATGATTTCGGATGCACTGTTAGGTCTAACCCAACACAGTGATGTAAGTGTACATTGATTGGCCTAACACATGCAAAACACCAACACCAAGCATGCCTTGAAAAGTCTTGAAAAGTGAAACCAAAGCGTTTTGATCGCCCCCAGGTGGCTGGACCCAGTATAGCTCATAAACCCCGCCCTCTCCATGTAATGTAATGGGACATAGACAAACTAAACAATCAAATTACACTTCAAATAATTTTTTTTTCAAAGATGGTTTCTGTTATTTTAGGTAGTTTTTATCACGCTGATGTAAGTTCAAGTGTTTGTTTTTAAAAAAATGTTTGTTTTTAGTTATTTGATGCTATAAAAATGGGAGTGTGATGTCATGATTGACAGCTGAGATTGACAGCTTCTCTGAGCATCACCAGCTGACTCTTTTCTGGATTTTTTGGCAGGAGATTGGAGCTTCAACTTTAATTTCTACATTTCCATAACTGTTTATTTCACACCGACATAATGAGTTGTTCTGCAGTAAACTGTGCTAATCAATTCTGCGGGAGTGTGGGCAGGGCCTTGATATCGCGGCTCCATTTGATGTGCACTACTGCGCAGACTCGGGTCCCGAATCAGCGCAAGGTCTCAGCGGCATATTGGGACATTGGCAACTTCACTTTTCTACAATGGAAGAGAGTGAAGGTGCGTTGTCTATCTTTTTTTACAGTCTATGACCGGCACCCGCCATTTGTAAAAAGCTGTGTAAACACAGTTTATAGCATATATATTTACTTCACAAACATGGAAAACAGAGATAGATGGACCGACGCCAAATTCCAGGCACTTCTCAACCTTTACGCTAAGGAGGAAATCCAACGTGACTTTAAAGGGACCAAGCGAAACATGATTATGTTTTTCTGCTCAGCTAGCAACACTGGGCATCAGCCACATGGAAAATGCTATAATGCTTTTTCTCATACTGTTTACTTTCTTTGTTTAACAGTTCTGTCAAATAACATATTACATAGGACTGTTAAACAAATCGTAAACTAATGAAGATGGAGAATGGGAGCGTTGTATGCTCAGACTCGGGTTTCTCAGTGCCATCAAAATAAAAGTCGGCTACACTATCAAAATAAAAGTCCCACACAACAACCAGAGTGGCGGCTTACATCACTTCAGAGCTCCTACTGCTGGTGTGAATGCAACCAGGAGAACGGCCCTAGGGGAAATTTTATTTCTCGTGGACCGTACTGGTGGCTAGTTCCTATAACGACCCAGAACGAAAGGCCCTTTGACCTGATGTCCTTCTCTCCCTGTTCAACGATTGCTATACCCACACCAGGATACATAATATCCTAGATTGGACAAGAATCTCTCTAAATCAATATTCTTTATTGTTCCAGTTACTGCCACTGCGACAGCAGTTTAATTTAAGACATTAGCATATTAAGAGGTGTTTCAAATGAATAATTACTCTCCAAGATATATGCTCCCAGGTTCTAATGTCCTATTACAGAATAAAATAAAAACACAGAACTTGCAATTAGTTTAATTGGATTGCAGTATCACCGAGGACTAAAACAAAGAGAGCAACAGTGTGATTTATGGTGTCACAATTAAATTACTTCACTTATAACGATGTCATGTTCGCCGCCTGAGGCCTACGAATCTCTCTCTAGCTTAAATCATATATTACTACACATTCAGTCAGTATCATCTTAAATACATCTACATTTCTCTTGAATAAACATTTTCACAGTGCATTCTGGCATTGCCTTCCCTAGAAGTACATTTCAGCATACCTTTAAAAAGAGTACTTATTATGGAAATAATATACTTTAAAAAGATTATACGGTAACATTATTCCAATGGTCAAATTTGCACCTACATGTCAACTAACTTTCATTAGAGTATTAGTAGACTGTCTGCTTAATATCTGCTAACACTTTATTTTGATGCTCCTCAACAGACATTATAATGACTATAAGTAGCTCTGTGTAACGTTTAGAGGTACCATGAACGAGATGAAGACTCAGGAGATAATAAGCAAATATAAACTTTAATCCAAACTTCACAAAGAATTGTAGACAGGCAACGGAAACCCAACTTAACATAACAGTGACTAGACAAAGACTGAAGGTGAGGGTGTAACTTAAATAGAGAAACAGAAACAAGATGATTAAGATGATTCTCCTCGGCCATGTCAGGGATAGCCCCCCCAAAAAAAACATACAGACTTCATTGGACAGAGTCCTCTCTGGACAGGGGACAGGAGACGCAGTCCTCTCTGGACTGGGGACTGGAGACGGAGTCCTCACTGGACTGGAGACAGGAGACAGAGTCCTCTTTGGACTGGGGACTGGAGACGGATTCCTCTCTGGACTGGGGACTGGAGACGGAGTCCTCTCTGGACTGGAGACAGGAGACGGACTCCTCTCTGGACTGGGGACTGGAGACGGAGTCCTCACTGGACTGGGGAAAGGAGACGGAGTCCTTACTGGACTGGAGACAGGAGACGGAGTCCTCTTTGGACTGGGGACTGGAGACGGATTCCTCTCTGGACTGGGGACTGGAGACGGAGTCCTCTTTGGACTGGGGACAGGAGACGGAGTCCTCACTGGACTGGAGACAGGAGACGGAGTCCTCTTTGGACTGGGGACAGGAGACGGAGTCCTCTTTGGACTGGGGACAGGAGACAGAGTCCTCACTGGACTGGAGACAGGAGACGGAGTCCTCTTTGGAATGGGGACAGGAGACGGAGTCTTCACTGGACTGGAGACAGGAGACAGAGTCCTCACTGGACTGGAGACAGGAGACGGAGTCCTCATTGGACTGGAGACAGGAGACGCAGTCCTCTCTGGACTGGAGACAGGAGCCAGAGCCCTCACTGGACTGGAGACAGGAGACGGAGTCCTCTCTGTACAGGGGACAGGAGACGCAGTCCTCTCTGGACTGGGGACTGGAGATGGAGCCTGAGGCCTGCGAATCTCTCTCTAGATTGAATCATATATTACTACACATTCAGCCAGTATCATCTTAAATACATCTACATTTCTCTTGAATAAACATTTTGGATAAAAAAAAAAAATGTTGTCACAGTGCATTCTGCCATTGCCTTCCCTTGGGAAAAATAAGTACATTTCAGCATACCTTTAAAAAGAGTACTTATTATGGAAATAATATACTTTAAAAAGATTATACGGTAACATTATTCCAATGGTCCAATTTGCACCTACATGTCAACACTTTCATTAGAGTATTAGTAGACTGTCTGCTTAATATCTGCTAACACTTTATTTTGATGCTCCTCAACAGACATTCTAGTGACTATAAGTAGCTCTGTGTAACGTTTAGAGGTACCAGGAACGGGATAACATAGACTACATAGCAAACATAAACTTTAATCCAAACTTCACAAAGAACTGTAGACAGGCAACGGAAACCCAACTTAACATAACAGTGACTAGACAAAGACTGAAGGTGAGGGTGTAACTTAAGTAGTGAACAGAAACAAGATGATTAACAAGACACAGCTGGGACAAATGAACTAATGAGGGTAACCATGGGAACAAACTGGTGGGAAACTAAGACAAAGAAACACATGATAGGATCAAAACACAATTGAAAGATCAACTAAACAGACAGACATGTGACGCTCTGCAACTACATGTCAACTTATTCTACTAACCCGAACCCGAACAGTCTACTACACTCTACTAATACTCTAATGACTGGTAGTTGACCTGTAGTTGCAAAGTTAGTAAATGTCTAAAGTGGACCATCGAGTAACCGAATATACTTAAGTGTGAACTGAATGTAATATTTTCTGAGACTTAATAGCATGTTAAATGCAAATAAATAAAAATGTAGTTTAAATTTATAGTGAATGCCATTAGCTGAACTTTAGAGTGCTTTTTGACCCTCTTAAGTGGGACATAAGCTCATCTTAATATGTAATTTCAGTCACACTTTAGTTTAGGATCCAATTCTCACTATTAACTATGACTTTTGCCTCAATAAACTCCTAATTATTGCTTATTAATAGTTAGTAATGTAGTTGTTAAGTTTATGTATTGGGTAGGTTTAAGGGATGTAGAATATGATCATGCAGAATAAGGCATTAATATGTGCTTTATAAGTGCTAATAAACAGCCAATATCCTAATAATATGCATGATAATAAGCAACTAAATAGTGAGAATTGGACCCTAAACTAAAGTGTTGCTGTAATGGTAACGCTTTAGATTACAGCCCGGAAAGTACTGCGTAATTAAAGCGTATTTACTGCGTAACTTTCGGTAATTATAGTGTAGGGGAACAAACACCACTTTAATTTACAGCCAGCAGATTCATACTTACCCTGTAACTACATGAAACAAGAGGGGAACAAACACCACTTTAATTTACAGCCAGCAGATTCATACTTACCCTGTAACTACTTGGATAATTACCCCTTAATTAAAAAATATTTACAGTATAAATTTGTTATAATTTGTTAATTTTCCTGGTAGTTCCCCCTTTATTCCCCAAATATTACATAGTGTTCCCTTATACCTACACGTACTTACTTTATAGTTATTCTATAATTACCGAAAGTTACGCTGTAAATTCGTTTTACTTACGCAGTACTTTCCAGGCTGTAATCTAAAGCGTTACCCACTTTTTACTACTTAATTGTCTTAAAAACAGTTATTAAAGTGTAGGGTACAACGGGGCTAAAGGCTCCACGGGGTAAAAGGCTCCTTTGATTTTATTTTCCTCTAAACCACTAGATGGCACAAAAATTTGCCTCAGCACTTTCCAAAACATCCGCTTTTCAAGATGCACGTGGAAATTTGTCTGATCATGGGCAGCAGCGCAAAGTGTTTGTCAGTTTTGTTCAAGGTAATTAAAGCAACAGTTTTTCAATGAAGGAAGAATATGTAAAAGTATGGTATTTGGGGTAAAAGGCACCCCTGCTGTTGGGGCAAAATGCACCATATTTAACATTTAACATGATACATATCTGGCTGACTTTTCCATTTGTTGACATGACATGGTTAGATTCAGATTGTAAGTATCATATATTAAGTTGGGTGTCCACCTTGGAGATAATCACCACATTTATAATGAAACCATCATATTTAAAAATGTGATATTAATCATATCATATAATAAAATATCATTTATTGTTACTACTGTAAATCAATATTAAATTATTATGGGATCTCTTTCAATGCTTTCAGAATCTTTTCTTTTTTAAATGATTTTGTTTCTATATTTTTCAGATATATTTCTATATTAACATGTTTTAATGACAGCATAGTTATTGATCAAAAATTAATTCTTTTATTCATCAAAATAAACAGAAAATAGTTCAAAATTTGCTAAAGTGATTGTTTTGAACAAGTATTAACTTAGACATTATTAAAAACACATTTGTAAGTATTTGTATCAATACTGTGTGCCTTTTGCCCCATGCTGGTGAGCCTTTTACCCCATGTGTGGGGTAAAAAAAAAACCTTGACACCCTATACATTTTTAAGATTTTTAAATAAAATAAACCACTTTTATGATGTATTTTCACATTTTATGATTGCTCCATAAATGTTCAATACAAACATATATTTTTCTGTATATCATACAATATAGGAGTAGTGAAAAGCACATTTTTCTTAAGGTGTGCCTTTTGCCCCGTTGTACCATATTCTCTTTGAGTACACTTAAGTTGAACTAAGAAAATATGCTTTTAAGGTTGAAGTACACTAAGTGCACATTCAATACCAATTAACCACATAATTGGTATTATGAAGGGTTATCCACAAAGTATACATGCAATGCTTTCCTTTAGTATCTTACAAGGCAGCATAACTTTGCTGTCTAGGGGTGTAACAGTGCACAGAAATCACGGTTCCATTCATACCTTGGTTTTGGGGTCATGGTTCAAATCCCCAATGCTAGGTCTCTTTTCATTTATTTTGAACAGACAGTAGTGCAAATTACAGTTGGTTCCACCTAGCGGCATTTAGTTCCCCTGAGGTAGTTGTACAGTACAGCCTCTTATTAAGCACGAAGCAAACAGAATGCACTCTTGCAAAAGAGTATTTGGTATTTGGTCACAATCAGCTACAACACTGAAAAGCATCGCTTGTGTTATAAAAGTACAAAATAAATAGAATAATGAAAAATAAAACTTAGTTTAGTTTTCTTTGCGCGTGAGAGTTCATGAACATGCGGTGACAATAGCGGATACACAATGTTCAATATTACCCTTTACAAGAAATCACGGAAAGATGAGCGAGAAGGAGAAGAAGAGCCTACTTCACCTTTCCAAGAGGCATCGAGTGAAGCGGCACCTGAGGCTTCCCATTTCCAGGACACACATATTTCATAACTGGACTGTAGTGAGACTTCCACGGCACAAATCGGCACAATGCCAAATGATTTTGTCTCATTATAACAGTGGAAACAACTTGATATACTCCGTCATTTATGGTCATACAGAAAAGAGTAAGACATCATTTGAAACTCTTTGGCCGTTTCTCAATATGCGTTCTTGTCTGTACTTGTGTTGTTGTGAAACATCATCAGTCACTGTCCAACTACTGTTCCATTTCAAAGTTCACATCTAGCCAAGTACAGTTCAAATCCCCGGATGTGTTTTTAAACCGCCTCTTTTATCTAGGATGCATTGAGAGGTGACTTGTGCAGACTTGAGATAGACCGGTATCCCAGAATGCATCTTGCACCAACCAGCAAGCATCAATAGCAGATGAGAAAAACACACGTTTTTAAACCCCAATTTAAAAATACTACTGTTATTGTGTCACAAAATGTAGTTTTAAGGGTTTTTCAGGCGAGAATGTACTTGTGTTTTTTTTATAAAGAGAGCACCTATTTGAAAATGTTATCTGGTGTTTTCGGTGTTGTGAGATCCAGTAGATCAGCAGGCACTCAGCGCTCATTAACCCCGCCGAGAGCAGCCTTTCCTCGGCTAGGCCTTCTGACGTTTGCGGCTGGCTCTGATGTCTCTGAGATATGATTTGTCTTGTGTATATCTATCGGGCGATCTTTGGTCTCATGAATCCATCATTTATTCCCAGGCAAATAGTTTTGGCTGAGGGCAAATTGAAGTTTCATAACTTTATATATTTAGGCTAGGGCGCTGGCTTTGTATGTTTGACTGAATTGTTTACTTTATTTCTTATTGTGTAGCTACTTATACCTTTTACTTATACTTTTATAATGGCTATTACTGATCATTAAAATGGACATTTAACAAAAAGAGACTGGGTTGTGTTTTATGTCATATTTAATTTTATTACAGTGAGATTGTTTTAATATTTCATTTTATTGTAGCATAAAATATACATACAGATATAATCAAAGTAGCCAGAGCGATCTGAGTGACGTTATCAAGAACGCTGCTGTACCATTTGCAGAATCACCGGACTTGTGTCCTCCCATCCTCGGGAGTTCGTTCTCCTGAGTCGAACTTGGCAAGTACCAAGGACGCAAGTCCGAAGTTTGCGTACTTGGTATTGAGAAACGGCCTTGTTTTGGGTTGGTGCATAGATAGTCTCTTCTTCTTCTGCTCTTTTTCCTGTTGTGGTGATTAGCAAACAGCGTTGTATTACTTGTATTACTGTGCGCGCCCCCTTCTGGATTGGAGTGTGGATCTCCTGTGACTGACTGTATTCATCATCTGACTGTATGCACCGAACCGTGATGTCCGTACCATGACGGTTCAGGACGAATACTACCGTTACACCCCTACTGTCTACTGCTTGGATGGAGTTGAAATTGTTAGTCGTGTGCCCAGGGAAGTCAAAGTTTGGCTGGCTAGCTTTAGCATTTCGGCCCTGCAGATGCTGTAACTACACCATTATGTGGGCAAAATAAGGTCTTTAGCTTTTTCTGGGAACTCATGCTATTTAGAAACTTTTATATGGCCCTCCTCCAGCAGATCAATGGTGCACCTTGGGCACATGCCAGTTGGTGGTTCATGCTAACAGAATATTCTGTCTAGGTGGGCAGATCACCAGGGTTTGGAGCAGTCATGCAAGACCAGACTACAACAGAACTAATGCGTGGCACATAAAACCCTTGTCTCGACTTTCATCTGGTAATGTGATTCAAATGTGTTTTCCTGGTGTTTAGTTGAACGGTGACAAGGTAGGTCAAACTCATGAATGTGCACATATTCAGACACACATGCAAGACCAATCACAGAAGGAATTAGTTTGTCCTTGAGTGCGCTAGACAAACAATATGCAAAACAAAATTCAATCCTATGAAAAAGTAATTTTAAGTGACCTCGGAAACATGTCATTGTAATGGATTGTTCTATGCTGATTGGCTCTTGATATCGTCACATTCCTACAAATGGAAGCATAAAGATGCAAATCGTTTCCATTCGTTGAAATGCATTGTATTCAAGCCCAGCAATCTGAGAATAATATAAGTTTCATCTGATTGTTGTAATAGTATTGTACCATTTTTTTGAGATGCCAAAGATGACTGTAGGTTCATTATGTTTCAAGATATTTTCATCTGCTAATACTATTATGAGAGTGCATTATAACTTTCATTATTAAAAATAACAAACTCAGTAACCTGACTCGTCTTAAAGGCTTTGATCGTGTAATCAATCAAAACCCAGTCTCAAACTCATCACAGTCGTTGGAAAGCCATTATTATGTCTGAAGAGAAGATTACTTTAATTTAAAAAATATATAAAATATTCTGATATTAGAATGGTTTCACACCTAAGATCTCTTTACAACCAATACTCAACACAACACATACTACACACACATATTTTCTTAGATAGATAGATAGATAGATAGATAGATGGATAGACAGACAGGCAGACAGATAGATAGATAGATAGATAGATAGATAGATAGACAGACAGACAGACGGACGGATGGAGAGATAGATAGATAGACAGACAGACGGACGGCCGGACGGACGGACGGACGGACGGATGATGGATGGATGGATGGATGGATGGATGGACGGACGGATGGAGAAATAGATAGATAGATAGATAGATAGAAGGATAGATAGATAGATAGACGGACGGACGGGCGGACGGATGATGGATGGATGGATGGATGGACAGATGGAGAGATAGATAGATAGATAGATAGATAGATAGACGGACAGACGGACAGATGGATAGATAGATAGATAAATAGACAGATAGATAGACAGACAGATAGACATTGTGACTGCATGTTCATGAACTCTCACGTGCAAAGAAAACGACTTTCTGTTTGATTTTTCATTATTATATATCTATCCATCCATCCATCCATCCATCCAATATACTATAATATTCTATATTTTAGCAGCTGTTAGTTGTTATAAGTGTTTCAAATGTGTTCACCCTCAATGCTCCAGTGTGTGTGTGTGTGTGTGCGCGGTTGTGCCGGCTGTCTGGCACTGATGTATGACTGTGTGTGAGTCTCGTCAGGGCAGGATCAGGTTATGTCAGAGTTGGCGCAGTGCGTTTACTCTCTGAGATGCTGGGCGCCCCTTGCATTTACTCCTGCTGCCAATCATCTGCTATCTGAGCCCACATCCATTCTGAACGGAGGAAGGTCAGCCGGTGTGATTGTGTTAGCAAAGACAAACTCAGCTTCACTGCACGACTTCTGGTGGCTACAGCGGCCAAAAACTGGGTTAGGTTAGACATACACTCATAATCTCATAAAAATAAACAGGGCAGAGAAAAGGAAGGGACCAATAATCAACCTCTTCATGCGACCCTACAAGAACACTAAACCTCAAAAAACATCAATGCAACTACAAATATCCATGAGGTTAGTAAAAAAAAGAAACAAAAAAAAGTTTTACTCATTTAAAGTTTTACTGAATTACACCACTGGTGCTATGAAGACAAAAAACAACCACATTTTTAGTTGACATTCATGTTTGTTTTATAAGACGGTTGAGAGTACGCTGTGCGCAAAATGGCTGCCACTTCTCACCGCTATTCGCTGTTCGTTGTTTTGTTCTGTTTCTTGTTTTGTTAATCATCTGTTAAACACCGATAAACGTCTGTAAATCGTTTATCATCAACGGGACTACTACGCGTGGATGTGTTTTTTTGGGGACTTAAGGTTGGATATACTTGCTTGGGACTTCAAGTCTGGATCTGGTGGAACAGTGTAAGATGCTTTGAGTGAAGCGTCTTGAGCTGCTGTGTGATTTTGTCAGTTCTGGGACATAAATAACTCAACTTTGAAATCCCTTTGACATTCTTTGGACCGCTTTTACAAACTGCTGTAAAGCGTCTCACTTTGTGAAATCCCTGCGAGCCCTCTGCCCATTGCCTAGGCTTTACCACTCTGCACTCACTCTCGGTAAGTAAGCTTCCTCTTGTTAACTGAGTAGTGTCTCTTCGTGGTTTTCCTATTCTGGGCTTGGCTAATGTGGAGTGCTGTGGCCTCACTTTACTCTTTCCCGCGAGCCCTCTACCGCTGTATATCGTGGATCCCATAACTTTGACTTAACCGGTAAGCAAGTTTCCACTTGTTTGGCGAGTTGCTCTGTTTGGTTGTGGATCACATCTAGCATCAGCTGGGTTTGGCTAACGTGGTGTTGTTTAGGGTGGTCATATTGCTTTCTGTGAGTGCTGTCTTAAACTCTGCGAGGAGATGTATTTTGCTTTTTATAACTTGCTGGCACTGAGATTGCTGGCCCTAGTCGTTTTTGGACTTGTTTTGGTTCTCAATGACAGTATGGATTTTCATTATACCTCACTACAGCTGCATAACCTAAATAAACACTCTCACCTGGAAACCTCTACATTCGATTGGTGCACTACCCTCAGTATTGCTCGTCGTGCTCGCTATATCCATCGGTCTGCAAAACATCAATGGTTCTATGATTGCAAGTCCTCTTTGTCAATTCCTGTGATCTGGTCGCGGAGATCGAAGCGTTACCATAGCAACGTGAAACCTCATCGCGTCGGGACTCTCAAACCCTTAAACAGAGACGCTACCTACTCATCACCGCTTGCTCCCCATCGACACAACTGCGCTCTTCTGAACACTCGTTCCCTGTCTAGCAAAGGTGCACTGCTGAACGACATTACAACTGAGAGAAACCTGGACTTACTATTCTTGACTGAAACCTGGCAAACACCTGATGATTTCATTGAACTGAACCTTTTAACCCCTCCTGTATATAGCTACCTGACAAAACCTAGACTTAGTGGCAGAGGTGGTGGTCTGGCTGTGATCTTTAAAAACAGTTACAAAGTGACTAAAATTGATGTTCTTGGTGTTTTCAGTTTTGAATGTCTATCACTTAAACTCGCTGGTCCTGCTCCACTTCTGATTATGTTGATTTATAGACCCCCTAGATATAACACAAACTTTCTCTCTGAATTGAATCTCTTCTCACTCTTGCTTGTGCCCAGCATGATAGAATCATGATGTTAGGTGACTTTAACATACATGTTGATTCTGATTGTACTTCTGCAAAAGACTTTATCTCTGTCTTGGATTACTTTGATTTTCCCACACATTCCCACTCTCATACTCTCGATTTGCTTTGTACTGTTGGTATTGACAAAGTGCATGTGCAGGGTCATGATTTGGGCATTTCTGATCATAAACTAATGGTCTTCGACTTCTCACTCCCTTTTGTAAAACTAAACACCAAAACTACGATATCTTACCGTAACCTGAGATCTATAACTGTTGACAATTTCTCTGCTACTATTGCTGTCTCTGTTCTTCCTTCTTCACTCAACCTCCTGAATCCTGATGAGATAGTTTCAACCTATAATGAATCTATTTGTAATGTTTTGGATGATCTTTCTCCATTAAAAACTAGAACTGTTCCGTCTACTCACTCCTCTCCTTGGTTCACTCCAGAACTAAGAGTTTTGAAAACAAAATGTAGGCGTCTAGAAAGACTTTACAAAAAATCCTCCCTTCTTGTGCATTCCATGGCTTTTTCGGATTCAGTAGTGGAATATAAAGAAGCACTTAACATTGCACGTTCTGACTATCTCTCTGCTGTCATCAACAAAGCCAAATGCAAACCGAAAGCTCTTTTTTCTGAAATAAACAAACTGGTTAAACCCCTCATCCGTAGCTATTACTGGCTCTGTTGATCTCTGTGAAAGTTTTCAATCATTTTTTCTACAAAAAATTGGTAACATTTATCAAACGTTTTCCCTAACTTCCTCTTCCTATTCAACTCCATGTCTGATAGGTCGTCCACTCGACACTTTTTTACTCACGAATACATCTGTGGTTAAACAACTGATTATCAAATCTAATTCTACCACCTGCACACTTGATCCTATTCCAACATACCTTCTAAAAACCCTTCTGCCCTCACTTATTCAACCCATTACTCATATTATAAATAGATCTCTTGCCACTGGTTATGTTCCGCATGATCTAAAAGTAGCAGCTGTCACTCCAATACTAAAGAAGTCCGACCTTGATAACACCATTCAGAACAATTACAGACCAATATCAAACCTCCCATTCATTGCCAAATTGCTTGAGAAGGTAGTCGTAGTACAACTGCAGTCACATCTAGAGAAAAATAATCTTTTTGAACCACTTCAATCAGGTTTTCGTCCCAATCACAGCACAGAAACAACACTTTTAAAAGTGCTAAACGATCTCCTTCTGGTTTCTGATTCTGGTGCACACAGTATCCTAGTATTGCTCGATCTCAGTGCAGCCTTTGACACTGTGTGTCACTCCACGCTCCTTTCACGACTATCTGCAATAGGCATCACTGGTGCTGCTCTTCAGTGGTTGAGCTTGTATCTATCAGATAGACAGCAGTTTGTTAGGATAGGTTAGGATCGCTCCGGTACCGTTACTATCACTCATGGTGTACCTCAAGGCTCTGAACTTGGTCCTCTCTTATTTCTCATTTATGTGTTGCCATTAGGTCAGATAATCAGACCACATGGTCTTTACTTTCATAGTTACGCTGATGATACTCAAATTTATTTCACGGTTAAACCCAAGTCAGCTTGTCTACCCGCTTCTGTTAACTCCTGCCTTCAGGAACTTAAAACCTGGATGACTGATAACTTCTTACAGCTTAATACTGATAAAACTGAAATCTTGTTGATTGGCCCTAAATCACAGAATTTGCCACGAGATGACATTTTCATTGATATTGATGGTGTCCAGATTAGACCTTCAAAAACTGTGTGAAATCTGGGAGTATTGCTTGACTCCACGTTATCTTTCAACTCACATATTGGTCAGACAGTTAAATCATGCTTTTTCCACTTGCGAAATATAGTTCGTATCCGCCGCTCCCTTAACATTTTCAAGAAACGGCTGTAGAAAGATGCATCTTTTTCGCCAGTACTTGACCCATTAATACTAACACTTACTATTCTATATATCTATTTTTTTTTTAAAAACTTGCTACATGTACTGTGCATATTGTTGCCCTATTGTTGGCTTGATTGCTTTCCTCATTTGTCAAGTCAAGTCACCTTCATTTATATAATGTTTTTTACAATACAGATTGTTTCAAAGCAGCTTTACAGTGATAATAGGAAATTAATAGAAGAGAGAAGTAAGCATTTGTAAGTCGCTTTAGATAAAAGCATCTGCTAAAATATGGCGCTCTTGCAAAATATTCTAACTCAAAATTTCCAACTTTAGATAGGCTAAAGATTTAGAGTTCATGGTAGCTTATGTTGGTGACGCTGAAGTTGTTTATAAAATTTGTTTATAGGCTACATATAGCTTTTTACTTCTTAAAAGTTCTTAAAAGTTGTAACATGTGAGAATTATTAGTCACAGACCTTGTTTTCTAAAGGCTTTATTAGCAATGGAATCCAAAAGCAATGGATAACTGGGATTGACCAAAAATACATAATCACTGCAACACATCATAACAAATATTGAAATGGTCTGGGGAGAGAAAAAAAGAGAGTTCTAAATCAGTGTTTTCAAAACATACTTTACACAAATTCCATTGCATTGACCCACACATTGAAAGCATGTGTCCTGGTGAAAAACCCTCACTTAAAGACAGCCAATCTGGAGCATTCAGTGCAATCTATATCTTTTATTTCGAATATATATAAATAATTTTTTTATATATTTATCATTTATGTATTTTAGTTCGTCAAGAGATTTAAAGCACCGTTTTTTAAGAGTGTGCATGTATGTACATGCACTAGTACATATGAGCGAGCCTATGATTGAATCTGGAAATAAAGCAAATGAAGGAGAATTAGTCATCAGATGCCATGTCCACAATTTATAGCAGAAAATTACCATTAATTTGATCTCAAATGGATTCATTAAAAGAAGTTTAACTCACCACCTGCGTGACATCATTAACCAACGCGGTTGAACGACAGTTCTGTCAGGACCACTATCGTCAAAGATGATTGATTGACTATTAGCATACAGTTTGGATTGGCGGTATGGTTCTGTTCTGGGCAGGAACTCCCTGTGCATCCATGCAGACTAGCATGGATAAGAGCAGGGAGAGCAGCAATAACCCCCCTTAGGGTAAACAGAACAGAACCAACATAATGTATTGCAGATATCAATAATGTCAATATTAAATGTACAAAATAATTCAGGAATTTAGTTTGATTCAAGGGGAATCAGAATACCAAATCCTGACTGGACGAGAGGAGGAGCTGGGGATGGAGGAGGGTAAATGAGCTCTGGAGAACGCGATAGCTGCTGATAGTACTGAAGGAGCTTATATATGTATGCTGGGATAGACATCGTATTCTTGTAGGTAGGTGTGATCAGCTGACAGTCAGTTGATGCAAGCTTGACTAATGTTTGATATTTGCGACAATACGGTTTTGGGCAACAGTCGTGACTAGCTAGTTGATTTCTTCAATGATGCATCGTACTATGGAAGTTAATCAGCGAGTTACGTCGTTGTATGGGAAACGCTTGGTGGGTTGAGAAATACACTCCAGTTTTGAGTGCAATACACATCAGATAGTTGATAAACAGATTTTAGGCATTTACAAGCTCGTTTAGAGTACGTTTTTGTGCCTTAATGCAGCTCTTGGTAAAACAGCACACATTAAGTTCCCTAATTATTTTCTCTCTACAATAAGGTCTCTAACACAAAGTTTCTGTGGAAGGAAAAATGATGACTTACACCATATTATCAAATCCTCTAGACTAACCCCGAACAATGCGATTTTTCTCCATTTCTCATATCTGAGACTGGTTCCTCAACGGGACCTGGCTTGTCTCAGCGGTGTGTGTGTGTTGTGCCACTGCAGCAGGAAGCAGGGCTGCTCTAGATGCCTGCATTGTCATGTGACACATTCCCATTGAAGCAGTGCGGTGTTGTGAGGCCTGTTATTTTTACCCAGCGTGCACCTGGACGGGCCCCAAGACCTGCTCTAGCCTGCCTTGCCTACATTGCGCGGCACCCTCAGGTGTTTCTTTAAACCCTGTCATCTTCATTCTCTCGGCCTCTCATTGCCTTTCCCTCGACACACAATCGCAGCAGCTGCAGACGCCTATAATTGGTGAGTTTGGGGGAGTTCGGAGCGTCTGATGGCTGTGTATTATCTCTCTTTCTTCTACTATCGGCCCCTAAAAAATCATTTGTAAACTCCCGGGTGTAATTACTGAGAGCCATGATTAATTGTCCCATAAAATTAGCCTTGGTCTCGCTTTCATTTTTACTGCGTGGAATATTAATTAATGTTAACTCTCTCTTCCCCCTCCTCTCGTACTCACACTCTCTCTTTTCTTAAGCACATCTTTTGAATATTCAACGTTGCAGTGAAAAATAGCCAGGAGCTAAAGCAGTGCATTAGCATGTCGGTGCTCTCAAATCACCAAATATACAGATCTGGAATTAAAAGATGAGCTTTGGGTCATAAATAACCTCTCAGAGGTCAGCGGACAGAAGTAAGCAGCTACTTATGTAAATATCATATCCTGTGGAAGCCGTGAGGCATGGGGGAATATGCTAAAGAGAGACCCGGCTTCTGTTGACACGCCGAACACTTGTCCTGCTTGAACGCACCTGTTTATTTAACCCGTCTGATAAACGGCAGGTTGAATGAATCTCATAAAGTCGTATTCTGCATAGTGCTATAGCCTAATGTGCGCATCGCAATGTCACCTTGAATGAAGCGTCTTCCCAAAAGAATACATTTGTGTAATAATATGGTAATTCATACTTAGCTCTGAATCTGATTAATATTTTAATCTTACTGTAAGCATACAGCAGATCCCATTGCAGCCATTCCCTGAAAAAGACTTTAATGCTATTTTCTGACAGTAAAATACTGTATTCATTGAATGTAAAATCAACAAAAGAACATTGTTCGGGAAGCAGACACACTTTGTCAGTTTAAAGCCCTTTCATGCATGAATTATGGAAAACATTACCTAGATTTTTTAAAGATTCTTTTTATTACTTTAATATGATGCTAAAATTTAAATAAATTTTCATTTAAAAACATTGTGGAACATTTTTATTATGTCATGTTATGCTATGTATATCAGCTCAGTTATTAAAAACAATAATATTACAATATAATAACAATAAAACACATATTGTAACGGTAGTTACATGCATGCAGAAACCTAGAGCTGGGCTGGCACATACTCCTCATCACTGCTGTCACTGTCACTTCCACTGTCCTCTGGGATACTCTCTATCATTCTGTACTGAGTGCTTGACCTATGCTGTCCCTGTTTGGAAGGCAAAATGCAAATTTGTCTAGGTATGTATGTGTAAAGTTGCCATTTAATGCCGTAATATGTAATTTTGAATGGCTATTTATGTTGACATATTTGTTAAATGTCTGTTTTATTACAATATAAGACAATTCATAACATCTTTAACAGATATACTAGCAGGTTACAGAAATCAGACGTCATGCAATCTGACTCCGCATGACGTCCGCATACGTGGACAGTTCGTTTTTGGTGTATAAAAACTACATTTTACTCAGACTTTTAGTTTAAAAATACTAACATATTCATCATACTTTACTGTTTTTTTAACCTCAACTGACCTCCTTGTATAAAAGTTTATCACAGATATGCCTGGGGCATTTGGCACATGGCTATCGCTGTCAGCCATCTTGGATTAATGATGTCATCAAGCAATGAATATTTGGAATCCAAGACAGTAGCCACTGTCAATCTACTGACACTGCCCTCAAGTGGTTTGAAGAAAAGTGCCATGATAAATGAACCCTAGGGTTCAAATATAGACTAAAAATCTCTTTAACCTGGCATACACATAACACATTACCAATTTCTATAATTCACATCCATTAAAAGATTGTTTGGCTGCATTAACTAGGTCAGCCGGAACCGGGAACACTTCCAATAACACCTGATGTACTGGTTACATCATAAGAAGTATGGCATCTATGCTAATATTATTCTCTCTGTTTATCCCGAGGTTACTGTAGTCAGCCGGATCCGGGCCGTATCCAGATCAGATGGTGGACTTGCGCCTAGACACGACCACAACGCAGCCCTGAATGTCAGCAGAGACCGTGTCAACTAGACTCGCCCCTGTGAAGGCCTCATCGACACGACAGTTGATCACTGTAAAGCTGCTTTGAAACAATCTGTATTTTATAAAGCGCTATAATAATAAAGGTGACGTGACTTGACTGGAAATTTGAAATAAGTGTTCTCACAGCCATTGCAATAGTGTTACAGAAGACAATTGGTTGTTTTGTATTACTTGGAGAAAATAAGAAGTCTATTGACTGACAAAAATTAGTAAAAATATTATTTATTAAAATATACACTAACATATAAAAGTTTGGAGATGGTCAGGTTTTTTTTTTTTCTATCAACAATACAGGCTGAATTTATTTGATCCAAAATCAGAAAAAGCAGATATATTGTGAAATATTATTACAATTTAAAATAACAGTTTAAAAAAAAAAATAGATTCTTTAATGTAATTTATTTCTGTGATTAACTGAATTGTGCTGAATGTCCTACATTTCCCCCCTACATTTCTTAATATTTCCAATGTTGAAAACAGATGTGCTGCTTTATATTTCCATTTTTAAAAAAAGATTCTTTGATGAATAGAAAGTTCAAAAGAACAGCATTTATTAAAACATTTTATAACATCATAAATGTCAATATTGTCATTTTTTTAATCAAATTAATGCATCCTTGCTAAATTAAATTATACATTTCTTATATATATATATACACTCACCTAAAGGATTATTAGGAACACCATACTAATACTGTGTTTGACCCCCTTTCGCCTTCAGAACTGCCTTAATTCTACGTGGCATTGATTCAACAAGGTGCTGAAAGCATTCTTTAGGAATGTTGGCCCATATTGATAGGATAGCATCTTGCAGTTGATGGAGATTTGTGGGATGCACATCCAGGGCACGAAGCTCCCGTTCCACCACATCCCAAAGATGCTCTATTGGGTTGAGATCTGGTGACTGTGGGGGTCATTTTAGTACAGTGAACTCATTGTCATGTTCAAGAAACCAATTTGAAATGATTCGAGCTTTGTGACATGGTGCATTATCCTGCTGGAAGTAGCCATCAGAGGATGGGTACATGGTGGTCATAAAGGGATAGACATGGTCAGAAACAATGCTCAGGTAGGCCGTGGCATTTAAACGATGCCCAATTGGCACTAAGGGGCCTAAAGTGTGCCAAGAAAACATCCCCCACACCATTACACCACCACCACACAGCCTGCACAGTGGTAACAAGGCATGATGGATCCATGTTCTCATTCTGTTTACGCCAAATTCTGACTCTACCATCTGAATGTCTCAACAGAAATCGAGACTCATCAGACCAGGCAACATTTTTCCAGTCTTCAACTGTCCAATTTTGGTGAGCTCGTGCAAATTGTAGCCTCTTTTTCCTATTTGTAGTGGAGATGAGTGGTACCCGGTGGGGTCTTCTGCTGTTGTAGCCCATCCGCCTCAAGGTTGTGCATGTTGTGGCTTCACAAATGCTTTGCTGCATACCTCGGTTGTAACGAGTGGTTATTTCAGTCAAAGTTGCTCTTCTATCAGCTTGAATCAGTCGGCCCATTCTCCTCTGACCTCTAGCATCAACAAGGCATTTTCTCCCACAGGACTGCCGCATACTGGATGTTTTTCCCTTTTCACACCATTCTTTGTAAACTCTAGAAATGGTTGTGCGTGAAAATCCCAGTAACTGAGCAGATTGTGAAATACTCAGACCGGCCCGTCTAGCACCAACAACCATGCCACGCTCAAAATTGCTTAAATCACCTTTCTTTCCCATTCTGACATTCAGTTTGGAGTTCAGGAGATTGTCTTGACCAGGACCACACCCCTAAATGCATTGAAGCAACTGCCATGTGATTGGTTAATTAGATAATTGCATTAATGAGAAATTGAACAGGTGTTCCTAATAATCCTTTAGGTGAGTGTATAATGTTACTGACCCTAAACTTTTGAACGGTAGTGTATATTATAATTACCCAATAAATGTTTTATATTTGGTAACACTTTAGTTTAGGGTTCAATTCTTACTATTAACTAGCTGCTTATTATCATGCATATTACTAGGATATTGTCTGTTTATTAGTACGTATAAAGCACATATTAATGCCTTATTCTACATCCCTTAATCCTACCCAATACCTACATTTAACAACTACCTACTAACTATTAATAAGCAGTAATTAGGAGTTTATTGAGGCAAAAGTCCTAGTTAATAGTGAATATGGGTTCTAAAGTGTTATACTATACTATACATACTAAAGTGTTACTTATATTTCTTTAATAAAGGACTAAGAATAGCAAATAAGACTGGCAATAATCTAAAAAAAGAAATCCAAGTACATATTCACTCATGCTGTGCAGTGCAGCGTAATACCGTGGACATCACACTGTTACAGATTACCCAGATTTACTGTAACGCAGACACAGCTAATCATTGATTCTAGTCATATCCTCTTCCAGTTCACTGTGAAAATCAATGTACAAGCTTTCATTTAACCGTTATAAATTGCAATTACTACAGTAAAAATGACTGTGGAAGTATCAATTCTGTGAATAATATCAGATCCAGACTATATGACTTTCTGTGCATGTGTGTGTGTGTGCATTGATCAGTGATACATGCTTACAGCAATTTCCTGCTGAATGCAGAAAAGAAAGGACAACCTTTACTAGCCAATAGGCTCAAATTTATGTACTGCAAATGGCACGGTTGGATCCCAAGAGAGCAAATCACCTCTATGCAAGAACGGCAGCATTCCAGAAGCCTCCAGAGGAGCAGTCAGCTATGTATGTGTGTGTGTGTGTGCGTGTGTGCATGTGTGTGTTTGTGGAATGATAGCTTGTGCATTACGTAAATGCTCTCTCTACATGTACAAAGGCCTAAAAAGAAGCACTTGTACATGGAAATTGAGGATGTCTGGGTCACTTCCTGTTTGTGTAGCTTCTTTCCACAGGGCTATTTGGCAGCTCTCCACAATGGAAGTGCACTTGGAATCGAAACCCCACCTTGAGCATTTAATGGCTCCAGATTCCAGATACTATTGATCTTTTTGTGGAAGAAACCTTTAAATGAATGACCCAATAATTATAAACCCAATGCAATTAATTTGATCACAATCAGACCAGCCCTGAGCACCTTTCATTATAAAAATATAGCCAATACCAGTCGCAATAGTCTCATTTTAATCATTCAGATTCTTTATGCATATTGCATTGAACTTCTACTACTGAGATTAATTAGAATCCAGACCCCTCTAGTTTAATGTCTTGCCTCCATATACACCTTTTTCAAAGCTTCATAGTAGACATAGTAGTTTTATTTCTGCAGCTGTTTTCCCTGTGTTTATGTATTTGTACACTTCTGAGTTCAAAAATATTTTTATTTTATCTGCTTTTCCTGAAAGAGGTTTTATTTTCAATGTGTAAAGGTTAATTTTGTCAGCTATCATTTAGCATGGCAACAAGAATTTGATTTTATATTATGTATTATAATTTAAATTTATAGTAAATGTAATTAGTTGAATTTAAGTGTTGTATATGTAATTTCAATTACTTGTATTGACTTTTTTTGTACAGTTACTTGTATTTATTTGTTTTAAAGATAATTAAATAATGATTTAAAGTGACAGCAGCCTCATATATCTCCTGTTTCCTGTGTTAATAATGTTAATCAAACAAAACAAAAAACTATACAGTTTAACTATAATAACTTCTGTATCTGTGTATATTTACTTCATACAGTAATATATGTTTTCACAAACACTGTAAAGTACTGTTTATTTCATTTGTATCTTTGTTCTCTTGCATTTACGTGCTATCGCTTGTAATTTGTCCATTTGCTATTATTTTATTATTGTCTTTAGTGTTTGAACTTTATATCAGTTATAGGCTAGTATTAGTTTTTGCTGTGATCTGACCGTGCCAGAAGAAAAAAATCCTTAGTGTTGAGCCCTGAGTCCATATTATTTTTGTTTTTTTTGTTTTAGCTAGTTAACAGTAATACTTGTAAATAATATTGATATGATGACAATGTTCTGTTAGTCAAACAGTAGCCTAAACGTGTACCGATGTGAACTGTACTGCAGAAAGACTGGTATCATTGTATAGTTTTTGTATTGACTTTTACCAATTTAGGTACTGGTATAGGGTATTTTTGAAACACAAAGAATCAAAGTGGCCTGAATTGTGCTTAAATGTAGTGCACTTAACCCTCTGGTCCTCTTCGTTTAGGGGTCACACTTGGCTTCTTCGTGGTGACCGAAGCCTTAAAATACCCCACTAAATATTATTATTTCGAATTTTGAGGGTATTTTATGATACTATGATACTGATACTAAAAAATTATTTCAATTATTGAAGTAATATTAAATTATTTTTCAATTAAAGCAGTATTCCATGTTAAAATAGAGACGAGGCATTCAAAATCCAATTTTTTGAAGGTAGATTAGTGCCGTCTGGTGGGAGTAAAAAAAGAAAAACTGATGTAATGCCCTGTTGTGACCACTAGATTCCTATATAAAGTGGCTTATAAATTCTCTCGTGTTTTTAGACATAAATACTTCTTTTTATTAAGTTGTGGATTTGGATTTATACTTAGACATTCTCAAAGACTACTTTTTGTCAAGGTTTAGATTTTTTTATGTTGATTTGAAGTGTCAGTTTTTGCATTCATTTTTACATTCAAACCTGAGCAGAGAGGAGAACATTTTGGACACATAACATCAAAATTCACAAATGTAACAAATATGAACAGGTATGTTTTATCACAGCATAATAAATCTGGGTCTGATCTGATTTTAACCTTTTATTTGAGTCTTTTGGCTCAATTTTACCATATTGTTACAGCCACACCAGTTAATTTGTGTGCGCATAATATTGTGGTTTGTGTGTGTGTCTGTGAGTGTGTATATACACTCACCTAAAGGATTATTAGGAACACCTGTTCAATTTCTCATTAATGCAATTATCTAATCAACCAATCACATGGCAGTTGCTTCAATGCATTTAGGGGTGTGGTCCTGGTCAAGACAATCTCCTGAACTCCAAACTGAATGTCAGAATGGGAAAGAAAGGTGATTTAAGCAATTTTGAGCGTGGCATGGTTGTTGGTGCCAGACGGGCCTGTCTGAGTATTTCACAATCTGCTCAGTTACTGGGATTTTCACGCACAACCATTTCTAGAGTTTACAAAGAATGGTGTGAAAAGGGAAAAACATCCAGTATGCGGCAGTCCTGTGGGCGAAAATGCCTTGTTGATGCTAGAGGTCAGAGGAGAATGGGCCGTCTGATTCAAGCTGATAGAAGAGCAACTTTGACTAAATAACCACTCGTTACAACCGAGGTATGCAGCAAAGCATTTGTGAAGCCACAACACGCACAACCTTGAGGCGGATGGGCTACAACAGCAGAAGACCCCACCGGGTACCACTCATCTCCACTACAAATAGGAAAAAGAGGCTACAATTTGCACGAGCTCACCAAAATTGGACAGTTGAAGACTGGAAAAATGTTGCCTGGTCTGATGAGTCTCGATTTCTGTTGAGACATTCAGATGGTAGAGTCAGAATTTGGCGTAAACAGAATGAGAACATGGATCCATCATGCCTTGTTACCACTGTGCAGGCTGCTGGTGGTGGTGTAATGGTGTGGGGGATGTTTTCTTGGCACACTTTAGGCCCCTTAGTGCCAATTGGGCATCGTTTAAATGCCACGGCCTACCTGAGCATTGTTTCTGACCATGTCCATCCCTTTATGACCACCATGTTCCCATCCTCTGATGGCTACTTCCAGCAGGATAATGCACCATGTCACAAAGCTCGAATCATTTCAAATTGGTTTCTTGAACATGACAATGAGTTCACTGTACTAAAATGGCCCCCACAGTCACCAGATCTCAACCCAATAGAGCTCCAGGGAGCTTCGTGCCCTGGATGTGCATCCCACAAATCTCCATCAACTGCAAGATGCTATCCTATCAATATGGGCCAACATTTCTAAAGAATGCTTTCAGCACCTTGTTGAATCAATGCCACGTAGAATTAAGGCAGTTCTGAAGGCGAAAGGGGGTCAAACACAGTATTAGTATGGTGTTCCTAATAATCCTTTAGGTGAGTGTATATGTGTGTGGGGGGAGTGGGGAGGGGGTGGTTGTGTCTATTTTGCACTCTTGATATTTTAGAGTGTCACCCCTACATTGCTGTGCGCTTTTTTCCTGCATCATGGCTGATTTGTGGTTTGTATCACCAAAAGATTCCCTGAGTTTTTGTATTTTTATCTCTTTAATGCCTCTCGGCAGGGTTCTGCCTCTAAAGAGAGCGGATGACTGAAGATCACCCAGGACTTATAGTGTACTTCAAATCTTAAAAATATGCCTCTGTAAAAAAAAAAAAAAAAGTGCTTAATTGTATTAAATGTTCACTAGTAGTTTATTTTACTAGCTAGTCAAATTTTAATGTTTGTAAAAAAAATGAATGACTATGTTTCTTAACACACTTAAGAACACTTTTAAAAAGGACACTGTAAATAATGTCTAAAAGTTTTACTTTTTAAGACGTAATGCACGGATCCATTATATTAACACACATCCAATATTTTCTTAATTGTTTTCATTCACTCAAAGACTACCTGTGGTGAAAAATCAAGTTTGTAATGTTGTTTATATGTCTATGTGGTGCTTTAAGACAAACCATGTGCAAATTATCTTTAAAAATGCAGTAAAAAAAGACAGTCTCAAAAACACGGGTTAAAATCACTGGTGTTCTGGAGTCACAAACTACCTTGTAACCAACCACGTCAATGTGTGGGCGGGCTTTAGCATATCATTAACTAAAGGTGAGTTTTAAGGGATACAATTTTTGACTGCAGGGGGACTTTAAGACATAACCAACTGTATTTACGTGGATACTCACCAAGCATTTTGACATAATTATGTGTGTACTCACGTGCTGTCTGAGAGGCGGCTTTCTGTGTGTGCGCACAGAAACAATCTATCACAGCGCACCAGTACTGAATTAAGTTACTTTCACGGTGTCTTGCATTAAAATGGCTTAAAATCACTTGAATGTTTAAACTGATAAGACTAAAAACATTTGAAAATTATAAACTTGTTGAAGCAATACTGTCCTAGAACTGTGTCTAGAACCGTCCCTGGTCTGGAACAATAAGGATAAGTATGTAAATTATGTCTGAAGTAAATTTAAGAGGTTCCAATTATACATCAGCTGCCAATATACTGTAGTTAGTAGTTAGCAAGGCAATTCACTTGGAATTGGAAGACATTTAGAGGATCCATGTGTGCGTCTGCAGATCGCAACAGCTGTGCTTTTAAGGTCAGTCAGGTAAGGACACTGAAACTTTGGGAACTCATCACACAGGTGCACCTGTAATCTACTTTATGGCCCCCAAGCTGTCTTAGACATAGCAACAAATGAGCCAAACTCCAGCTACATGTCTCAAACGTCCATCTTGAGCCTGTAGAGGTTTCCTCATGATTAAACCTCAACATCAGATTCAGAGCAGAAGCTACATATTCGTGTCCGTTTGACCCGTCAATTTAATCTGTAACTCATAGTACTAATGTAAAAACAATTCTCAAATCTCAAAGGAGAACATATGTGTGGTCAGAAAGAGTAAAAATGCAGACATGTTGATGGCCAATAACTGTTTCCTTTGTTGCATTTCCTTTTAACTTTGTATGTATTACTGTAGCCTAATAATTCAACAACACAAATACAATAAACTCTGATCAATGGACGCAAGCAGAGACACATGAGGACTCTGTCACCGAAGGGAAGTCACCTATTTATCTCTTTAATGCCTCTCGGCAGGGTTCTGCCTCTAAAGAGAGCGGATGACTGAAGATCACCCGGGACGTAATCGCACCTACACATTTTTTACTTTTAACAATTTAGAACAATAACACTATTACAGCGTGTCTCTCAACCTTATGGATGAATTTCGTTTAGTCTAATGAGATGGATGATCTAGTGCAGAGAGTGTGAGTGTATGTGCTGCATTCGCAGGAGGAGGAAGTGAGGTCACAGAGCAGAGAGGCAGACGAGCCACTCTTTGACACAAACACTCCGTTTGGATGCAAAAGCAGAGCGGGACAGGAAACCTGTTCTGAGTAAGTGTGTGCTCAGCATGATACAGTATGAACCCCTTAGTGAAAACAAAGTGCACTTAACAGTATTGAATGTGCACTTCAAATAATATATATAATATATGAATGAAATAAAAGACAACTTATTTAAAGAGAGGGCACTTTCCAAGTTTGGTTACACTTTATTTTAAGGTGTCATTGTTACAGTGCAATTATATAGGGTGAATTCAGGGTGATTGGGACATTTTTTCCAAGTCATCTCAATGGCAAAAAGTGTCCCAACCACCCTGAATTCACCCTACTTAAGTACTGAGTAATATTAATTAACAGCTTACTATAGGTTATGGTAGGATTAGGGTTTGGTTGAGGGTTAGTTGCATGTAATTATGCATAATTTACTGTTATTCCTATGGTAAGTACATGTAATGTGTAACAAGGACAAATAAAGTGTTACCCTAAGTTTCTTAACATACTTAAGTACAGTTTTAAAAAAGTATAATTTAAGGTGCATAATGTCAAATTAACAGTTCTGTCAGGACCACTATCGTCAAAGATGATTGATTGACTATTAGCATACAGTTTGGATTGGCGGTATGGTTCTGTTCTGGGCAGGAACTCCCTGTGCATCCATGCAGCCTAGCATGGATAAGAGCAGGGAGAGCAGCAATAACCCCCCTTAGGGTAAACAGAACAGAGCCAACACAATGTATTTGCAGATATCATTAATGTCAATATTAAATGTACAAAATAATTCGGGAATTTAGTCTGATTCAGGGGGAATCAGAATACCAAATCCTGACTGGACGAGAGGAGGAGCTGTGGATGGAGGAGGGTAAATGAGCTCTGGAGAACGCGATAGCTGCTGATAGTACTGAAGGAGCTTATATATGTATGCTGGGATATAGGTAGATGTGATCAGCTGACAGTCAGCTGATGCGAGCTTGACTAACGTTACCTGCCAGAACTGACGCTATACGCTTGATTTTTACTTTAAAGACACTTTTTACTTTAATTTATCCAAAAACTATCACAATGTTATATATTTAGTTGACTTGTGTACTTACATTATCCTAAATGTTTCCAAGAATGTTTAAATCCAGAGAAATAAGCGATTTTAACCAGGACACGGACCGTGTGTCGCCTATCAGTGACATCATACCCGCATTACCCTCGATTTCTGGTTTTATTTTGTAGAGACCATGGAAACACCAAAGACGCTTTAATATATGATGAGTTTTATTAGACAGGTGAGCAACTGTTTGGATCATTCATAGACAGAAAACGTCTCGGTTACGTATGTAACCCTCGTTCCCTGAAGGAAGGGAACGGAGACGTTACGTCAGTTACTGACGGAATGGGGGTTTCGCCTAGAAGCCAATCGCCTTTGAGCTCTACAAAACGAGCCAATGGCATGAAAATGCCATGGGTCTGCGGAATTTGCATGCCGCAACCCCGCCCCACGGCGTGGGTATAAAGGGCGTTGCGTGGCAATCTCGCATTATGTTTACCTGCTGAAGAGCCGAGGCATGAGCGCCTGGCCAGTTCCAGCGGTACAGCGGTCATGGCAGGGGGACGTAACGTCTCCGTTCCCTTCCTTCAGGGAACGAGGGTTACATACGTAACCGAGACGTTCCCTTTCAGTCAGTACACTACGAGTTACGTCAGTTACTGACGGAATGGGGGTCCCAATACAATCTCGCCATGGCGGCTGTCTTCCAGCGTCCTGCGCTGACCCGGGCTCCCTGCCGTGAGTGTGGCACGAATGAGGGGCTAGGCTCAACGCTACCAAGGTACACTGGGAAGCATATCCCACGTGGAGAATGCAACACAATGCCAACCCAAAGGGGGGGACTTGAAGAATACACCTATGACCCGAAGGAGCTGCATAGGGAACACTCTGGGGTATCCAGCCGAAGGTGGAAAATTTCAACCCCAGGCGTGGCAAGGTGTCTTGCCAAGGGAAGACACGAGCTACAAGAGACTTACCGTGGAAATACACCTGAGGGGGTTACCCAGCGGGGGAACCATGCACACGGAGGCACCTAGCCGAACACGATGGGTGGCCTGAAAAGGGCACTCGCTCTGGTGACGACATCGACAGTGCTGGAGGAGCTCAGGGCTTACTGGGGAAGCTCACCTGAGAGGAATAGCGCACGCATCCAGTCCGTGGAGTGGAATGGCGCAGCAAGCGAAGACACCTGAGCCTGTCCGGTTACTGGCCAGTAGGGGCGAGTACACGAGAGGATACAGGCTCCACTCGGAGATTATAAAATCTTGCGAATGTGTTGGGTGTCGCCCAGCCTGCAGCTCTACAAATGTCTGTTAGCGAGGCGCCATGCGCTAAAGCCCAAGAGGAGGCAACACTCCTGGTGGAGTGTGCTCTTACCCCGAGGGGGCATGGCATGCCCTGGACTTGATATGCCAGGACAATGGCGTCCACTATCCAGTGGGACAACCTCTGCTTGGAGAGAGCCTTCCCTTTCTGCTGCCCTCCGTAACAGACAAAGAGCTGGTCTGAGGTCCTGAAACACTGCGTCCGGTCTACGTAAGCGCGAAGGGCGCGTACTGGACAGAGCAGTGCCAAGGCTGGGTCTGCCTCCTCCAAGGGCAGCGCTTGCAGGTTCACCACCTGGTCCCTGAAGGGAGTGGTGGGAACCTTGGGCACGTATCCAGGCCGGGGTCTCAGGATGACGTGAGAATTGGCCGGCCCGAATTCCAGGCACGCTTCGTCAACCGAAAATGCCTGCAGGTCCCCTACCCTCTTGATGGAGGCCAAAGCAGTCAGGAGCGCCACTTTCAATGAAAGGAACTTCAGCTCGACTGACTGCAATGGCTCAAAGGGAGCCTTTTGCAGGGCAGCTAAGACCACTGCTAGGTCCCAAGAGGGTACCTGAGGTGGGCGAGGAGGATTTAACCTCCTCGCACCTCTGAGGAACCTGCTGACCAGGTCGTGCTGTCCAACCGTTTTAGAATCCACCAGGTCATGATGGGCTGAAATAGCAGCCACATAGACCTTCAGGGTGGAGGGGGACAGCCTTCTCTCCAACCCTTCCTGGAGGAAGGAGAGCACGGACCCGATCGAGCATCTTCTGGGGTCCTCTCGCCGAGAGGAGCACCAGGTGACGAAGAGGTTCCACTTCAACGCATAGGCCTGTCTGGTAGACAGGGCTCTAGCGGAAGTGATGGTAGCCGCCACCTGAGGTGGCAGGGTACTCAAACCTGCCGCATCCGTCCACAGGTCGGGACGCGGGTGCCATATGGTGCCTCGTCTCTGAGACAGGAGGTCCTATCTCAGAGGGATTGACCAGGGAGGTGCTGTCGCAAGGAGTACAAGTTCTGAGAACCAGGTCCGGCCGGGCCAATATGGGGCGACCAAAAGGACCTGCTCCCTGTCCTCCCTGATCTTGCACAGAACCTGTGCGAGAAGGCTCACTGGGGGAAACGCATATTTGCGTGGGCCCCGCGGCCAGCTGTGCGCTAGTGCATCCATGCCGAGGGTCCCCTCGGTCAGGGAATAGTACCAGCAGCAATGGGAAGAGTCGCGGGAGGCAAACAGATCTATCTGTGCGTCGCCAAACTGTTCCCAAATCAGCTGAACCGTCTGGGGATGGAGTCTCCATTCCCCCGGGAGCGGCTGGAACCGCGACAGCTCGTCGGCTGCGCAGTTCAGGTCTCCCGGGATGTGAACGGCACGAAGCGACCTCAGATGCTTCTGACTCCATAGGAGGAGATGGCGGGCGAGTTGCGACATCCGGCGGGAGCGTAGACCACCTTGTCGGTTGATGTACGCTACTGTCGCCGTGCTGTCTGAACGGACCAGAACGTGTTTGTCCTTGAGCAGGGCTCGAAAGCGGTGCAGGGCAAGACGTACAGCCAGCAACTCGAGGCAATTGACATGCCATAGGCGCTGGGGTCCTATCCAGCAGCCCGCGGCAGCATGTCCCTTGCACATGGCACCCCAGCCCGTGGAAGAGGCATCTGTTGTGACAACAACATGCCTGGAAACTCGTTCTAGGGGAACACCTGCCCGTAGAAAGCTGAGGTTCGACCACGGGGTGAAGGTCTGACGGCAGGCTCGGGTCACTGGGACCTGGAGGGTGCCGTGTTGCCATGCCCATCTCGGGACTCGATCGCAGAGCCAGTGCTGAAGCGGTCTCATATGGAGCAGACCAAGCGGGGTCACCGCGGCTGCTGACGCCATATGCCCCAGGAGCCTCTGAAAAAGTTTCAGTGGAACCGCACTCTTGCCCTCGAACTGGCGAAGACAAGTCAGCAGAGACTGCGCGCGCTCGCTCGTAAGCTGCGCGAACATGGCGACCGAGTCGATTTCCATACCGAGAAAAGAGATCCTCTGTGCTGGGGAGAGTTTGCTCTTTTCCCAGTTGACCCGAAGGCCCAGACGGGCGAGGTGCTGAAGCACCAGATCCCTGTGTTCGCAAACCTGATCCCGAGAGTGGCCTAGAATCAGCCAGTCGTCGAGATAGTTCAGGATGCGAACCCCGTGTTGCCTGAGCGGCACAAGGGCTGCCTCGACAATCTTCGTAAAGACGCGAGGGGACAGGGCTAGCCCGAAGGGGAGAACCGTGTACTGATATGCCTGCCCCTCGAAGGCAAACCGTAGAAACGGTCTGTGTCGAGGAAGAATGGAGACATGAAAGTACGCGTCCTTCAGGTCGATCGCTGCAAACCAATCCGAGGGACGAACGCACTCGAAAATGCATTTGGCTGTCAACATCTTGAATGGAAGCCTGTGCAGGGTTCGGTTCAAGACGCGCAGGTCCAGGATTGGCCGTAACCCACCGGTTTTCTTGGGTACAATGAAGTAAGGGCTGTAGAAGCCGGACTTCATCTCGGCTGGAGGGACGATCTCGATCGCACCCTTCGCCAGTAGGGTGTCAACCTCCGCACGCATGACAGGGGCATTGCCACCCACCACGGTGTAGCGGACTCCCCGAAAGCGGGGAGGAGACCGAGCGAACTGAATCGCATAGCCGAACCGGATGGTGCGAGCGAGCCAACTGGACAGGTTGGGAAGCGCTAGCCAGGCTCCCAAGAACTGAACCAGCGGGGTCATGCGAACCACCGGCGTACCCCCGATGGGGCAGCGAGGCGGAATGACCGGCTCAGACAAGGGAGGCATGGGAGCGTCCTGGGGTGTGGGCGGGGTTGAATTCCGCGCCCTGACAGAGGAGACCAGGGAAGAACCAGCGTTCCACGGGGGTCTCGTCTGCCAGGGGGCTGGCGACAGAGGGGGCCGAGAGCGGCGAGGCCATGGGGCGTCGCGCACTGCCAGCCGCGCCCTCTTGAGGCTCGGAGGTAAGAATGTCAGTTCTTTCTTTAACCATTGATAGGGTACCGCCGGCCGTGAGGCCAGCGGCGGAAGGGGAAAACAAAAGATTCTCCCCCGGCCCTCCACCGGGGGAAGGAGTGGTCCTGCCACCATCTCCTGGGAAAGAACCGAGGTCACCTCCGAGCCGCCTTTCTGCGACGTCCTCCACGCCTCGGCCCGGGTGAAGGCTGCTGCTTGGGCTGGGCAGGAGGGGCGGGAGTCGCAGGGGGGCGGCCTCGGCGGGGAGCAGACTGAGGCATCTGAGCCGGCGGCGGGGTGGAGGCAGCAGCTGGCCGCCGGGGCAGAATGTGTTTAATTGCCTCAGTCTGCTTCTGAGCGGTCGAGAACTGTTGGGCGAAGTCCTCGACCGCCCCGCCGAATAGCCCATCCTGGGAAATGGGAGAATTGAGGAAACGTGTCGGAGGTTGAGCCATAGATGTCGCTCCTGGACCACCGAAGTGGACATCACCTGACCAAGAGAGCGAGCGGTCACCTTCGTCGCTCGTAGAGCGAGGTCGGTGGCCGTCCGCAACTCCTGCATTAATGCAGGGTCAGCATTGCCCTCGTGCATGTCCCTGAGCACCTTGGCCTGATAGACCTGTAGGGTGGCCATGGCATGCAGGGCGGACGCGGCATGGCCCGCAGCTCTGTAGGTCTTCGCCGTCAACGTGGACGTGAATCTACAGGCTTTGGACGGGTGCTTTGGGTCACCGCGCCATGTCGAAGCACTCTGAGGACACAGTTGCATCGCAACAGAGCGCTCAACAGGGGGAACCCCAGTGTACCCTTTCACCGCGCCGCCATCGAGGGCAGTGAAGGCGGAAGTGGTTGCCGAGCAATCGCGAAAAGTCAGGGGAGACTTCCATGATTTCGACACCTCTTCATGCACTTCCGGGAAGAAAGGCACTGGGGGCTGACGGGCGCCTTCGGCACGGGCCGCCCCCAGATACCAATCATCTAGCCGGGAACGCTCGGGACATGGCGGAGGTTTCCACACAAGCCCAATCGTCTCGGCCGCCCCGGCAAGCATGGCTGTGAGTTCCGGATCGGACTCGGGCAATGCTGGGACTCCCGAAGGAGGCAACACAGCCGAATCGTCATCTCCGGAGGAGTCCAGCCCACCTTGTGATGCGGCGATCGACATAGCATCCTCCGCGGGTGCGCCAAATGAAACGCAGGGCCCCGAACGGGAAGCCCCGGCGCCCCCATCAGGCAACACCACGGGTTGCAGTGTGCAGGAGGGGGGTGTGGCCCGAGGAGGATTCGTCGGGTTGTTCCACACCGTAACCCTCAGATCACCCTGACCAAAGTACCCCCTCCAGTGGAGGAAGTAGGAGCACGGGCGAGCCATCTTTAAAAAGACGTGCCGCGTGCAGCTCTTTTAGAGAGGAGTGAAAACTCTGCAGAATGCCGAAGCACCCAGGGAGAACGCGCACGCTGTGCTCGATCACTGCACAGATCAGACAGGAAATGCGGAACTCGCTGGAACGTGCCGTAACACCAACACTCTGGAGAGAAACTCGTCTTGAAGAGGAAAGCGCTCAGGCAGTAAACTCGGCTCTGAAGCAGAAACATAATGCGAGATTGCCACGCAACGCCCTTTATACCCACGCCGTGGGGCGGGGTTGCGGCATTCAAATTCCGCAGACCCATGGCATTTTCATGCCATTGGCTCGTTTTGTAGAGCTCAAAGGCGATTGGCTTCTAGGCGAAACCCCCATTCCGTCAGTAACTGACGTAACTTGTAGTGTACTGACTGAAAGGGAACTACTCATTGTTCTACAGCTCAACACAGTGAGTCTTATTGTTTAAATCTGGTGCTCTTGATTTACCGCGAGTACCATGTTTTACCATGCCTAATATCGATCTCACTGCAGTGTGAACAAGTGTCTCATAGCAGCGCCGAGCGAACGCACAGAGGAGCATTATAACATAACTTTAACACACTCAAATGTGTCTAATATGATAAACAGCGCTGCGTTACCACACATACACATGAGCGGAAGAAGAGGAAGAGCTCGTCTGCGGCAGAATAAAAGCTCTGTGAAATCAAGCCGTCATCAAGCTACGCCTTTGTTTTGAGTAAGTGACCGCTAGCGGCGAAAAATTACATATTGTGGCTTTAAAGTACATTTTAAATCATTGTGTTTTAGTAGTCTTTTATCATGATTTATTTTGATGTGTTTACTATCATAAGTACTTTATTATTTTAACTGTAGTGTGTTATTCATGACATACACGTTTCAATAGAAATTACATTCAAGTATTTTAGTTTACCATAAATGCTTGTCAGTACATTCAGCAGTAACTTTAACCATATTTCAAAGACAATTTATGTAATTATGAAATTACATATAAATATGTAAGTCCTACACTGTAAACAAAATTAAAAAGTAAGTGTTTGTCCTGACTTAAAATTTTAAGTTTAGTCAACTCAAATATCCAAGTTTTCAGTTAGTACAACTTCACAAGTTGACTACACATAACATTTTAAGTCAGCACAAAAACTTACTTTAAGTTGAATCAACATTTTCAAAGAAAAACTAATTGCAATTGCATATAAATGTAAACTGTAATATATTTTCCTTTTTTTTTTGCAATTGTGTAAAAACATTACATTGAGTTTGCATTTAAGTATATTCTTTTAATGTTATTTTCGTAACATTTAAAAGTATGCTTAAGTGTTTCATTTTTGCAAGAGATGTTGCCTTTTCACTTTTATTATCACTTCTTGTTAAGGATAAGCTTAAAAAGTGATAATAGCCAATCGTTTTGGAGCTGTGGCCATCGTCAAGCTCTTTTATTTTTTTAATCACTCCCCTCCTTCAATTACTAATGGATAAAATCAAGCCACGCCCTCAATTCTTTTTATCATCAATATTCTGTTTCACTTGTCAAATTACGGAAGTAAAATGTGTTGCTGTTTCATGTTGATTTTAATACATTTTTATTTCTCACTCAAAAAAACCACAGGTTGCAATACAACCCACCCCCCCCCACCCCCCGTCCCATTTCTCTCTTCTTTCAGTGAGCAATTTCAACAGACCCAAGGTCAAATTTAACGGTTTTGGTTGATTGCCTACATTTGCTTCAGTATTTGGGGGCAGGCCAACCACCTGAAAGCATAAAGATTTGCCAACTCTAGGCTGCATCGTCATCGTTACTGTTATGAGTCTGGAGTGAAGGAGATGGCAGGGAGGGAGGGCTTTTATTGCCTGCTCATGAGACAGAAGTTCTGCTCTTTACCACAGTCCTGTCTCAGATTAATTCACTACAGACACAGAACACGAGCTGAGCTGAAGATGTTGAGCAGCACAGACAGCCATACGTCATGCCAGTCCAAACTACAAACTAGTAAAACTATTTTACTTTATTTAAATACATGACATACATGGCATTAAGGTATATTTTAGTTCACCATAAATGCTTGTCAGCTAATCAGTACACTTTAACCATACAGTATTTCAAAGACAATGGAAGTATTAATTATGTATTTAAAGTCCTACTTGAGTGGGTCAAAAATAATATTATTTAATATACATTTAAACTTTAATACATTTTCATTTAATAGCAATTAACATGCAACTTCCGAAAACATCACATCACACTTAAGTATATTCGTATATTATTTATACATAATAAGTACTCTCTTTAAAATTATTCTACTTGCTTTGCATAAAATGTCAGAAAATATTAAATATGTTTGGTTACTTGTCATTTAAAATAAAATTAGCTAATTAACACCATTGCATTTAACAACGAATATCAAAGCAAGTGTTTAAGTACACTTTTCAAGCAAAACTACTTTTCACAAAATAGGTTTTCATTGAGTAGATATAGTGCGTTTAGTATGAGACAAAATTTGACAGCTAACACTTGAGAGAAACTGATTTTTTACATCACTGCCAGATGATTAAAAGTCATTGAACAAAAATGTTAGTGAGTGAAAAAGATCCTGCAGCATTTGAGCCCAGATACAAACACATGCTCTGATATTTTGTTATCTAATTTAAAAGCATTCAGACATTTTTGTAAGTGCAACTGAATTGTCACTGTTTGGGGCTGGTGTAAATCAATCAATCTGTCAAGTGTAAATCTAAACCTGCAGAGTCTACAGTTAGCCACTACTAATTTCATAAAGCATAGTCTCATAACACTGAGTGTGTGTGCAGGGGAGACAATGTGTCCGGGTGGAAGTGTGGTTGTAAGCACTATTACGGCTGTGAATGTCAGTGTGGCATTAGCTGTGTGTGTGTGTGTGTGAGCGAGCAGAGAGAGACGTATGCTCAGTGTGCTGCAGGCTTGTAAATCGGCATCTTTGCTCCCCAGTGAGAAGAAGCGAGCCTGGACCTGATCCACTCGGACACGCCCACTTCACAATTACCCCTCCCCCAACCAGACACTGCTCACCCTGCAGAGAGCCTCCACACTCTCTCACACACACACACACACACACACACACATCTGCAACCCATTAACACACTCATAATGAACAGACTCACATGAGGGTCCTGGGACATGATCATTGCTTCAACCAAACACACACATGATATACTGTATTTATTTGACTATTTCCACAGTACGTATGTATATTTTGCAGTGTGTGAATTTGACATAGAATAGTCTGATGACTTTTTAGCCAAAATGTGCAATATGCATGCCTTTGTGAAACAGAAGTACACTATAGCAGTATACCTTTATAAAGCGTGCTGATTACAGAAATAATATACTTTGGCAGATGCTATATATTTACACCTAGTAAAAAAGCATTTTCGACACTCTTTAGTAGGACTTGAGTACATCTTTATATGTAATTTCATAATTCTACTGTCTTTGAAATATGGTTACAGCTGAATATACTGACAAGCATTTATGACAAACTAAAATATACTTTAATGCAGTTTCTATTGAAACGTGTATGTCATGTATTTAAATATATTTGTAATTACACATTTATAACAATGTTGTTACTATTTAATGCATTTAAAATATATAAACTTTATAAATACTTCTTAGTCTACTTAGTCAATATCATGTATAAAATAAGCATACTTTGTTCCACATTCTTACAAAAATTCATTGCAAACTGTTTTTTACTAATGCAAGGAATGTGACAATAATACAGCATCATTTAAATGCTTGTTGTTGCGTAATGCTATTGCCAGTGGTCCATTCTGAAAATAGTCACTCACTCTTATTTCCAACAATAATTCCCATCCGGCGTCCACATGCCCAACACCTAAGATGAAGCTGCCCGAATATTCAAGCATCCTTTCTCTTCTGCTTTTATCTGTTTCTTTCTCTCCCTCGCTCTCTGTTTGCTCAGCGCTGTAAAGTTTGTGGCACACACACAGCGCTCAGTCTGAGTGTCACGCAGATAATGAGCTCCATAAAGCCATCAGACAGGTGGATTAATGTGGGCAGGATGTGTCTGCCGTTACTCACCCTGCCCCCTCTAAGCAGTGCGAAGAATTATAAGAAATGCTTTTCTTCCACATTGATCAGGGGCACCACAGAAATATTAGTGTGTTAAAAACCTGGTAAATGCCTGCAGTAACTCTCTCTGTGTCTTTGGGGCTTGGCCAAGTTCTGCTTGCTTTATGAGGCCTGCCAGGTTAAATTCTCCAGGAATAATGTCTGCTCCTGAAATCCGCTTCATGACTTACGCTTCAGTTCACAAAATATGAGATGTAATGAGATTGAAGTGAAAAGCCTTGTGTCTATGGGTAAGTTTGGAATGTCAAAATGTATGTTAACTGTGCACAATAGGCACTTTTTGTATATGAATGGAATTCTAATATAAACTACACTGTAAAAAATCTATGAAATTTATTGTAAAAACCCAGATTTGGGTTGTAAAAAAATACAGTAGCAACATTTTAACATTCTTAATAGACTGAAATTAAATTTACAGTAAAATATGTAGGGCTGTATTTCATTAACTGAAAAAATATACCACATTAATTAAAGGTGCACTATGTAAAAACAATTTCAGTAAAATATCCAAAAACCACTAGGCCAGTGTTATATATTTTGTTCAGTTGAGTACTTACAATATCCCAAATGTTTCCAACTATTTGTAAATCGTGAGAAAATTTCTATTTTAACCAAGGAACCGGGACGTGTGAGGGAGTCGCCTGTCAATTGCGTCATATCTGCATTACTCTCGGTTTCCTTACTCTCATGCAGTGTGCAACAAGTGTCATAACAGCCGCCGAGCGAACGCACAGAGTAACGTCATAACATAATTTTCAACACACTCAAATGTATCTAATATGATAAACAGAGCCGCGTTACCTCATACTCATGACCGGAAAAGCGGAAATGGCGCCGGTGACTGTGGCATAATAAAAGTCCCGCTGTAAGTAACGTTAATAATCACATCCATGAACATGATTTCAGAGTTGTATCCCGATTTTTTTCCACCGGCTGTGAGGTGAAGACCACATGTCCCAAGATTCTGCGCTCAAACTTGGCATCATCAAACTACGCCTTTGTTTTGAATAGGCGACCTCTAGCGGACGGAAAAGTTACATAGTGCACCTTTAATATACCAAATTACTAAAATCTGTTTTTAATGTAAGCTAGAAACAACCAGGGCTTGACATTAACACCCACCAAACACGTGTGTATTTCAGCAGTGGCGTGTAACACATTCACTCATACATTCCCGCAGATTTTGTTCTCACACCCAAAGTGTTGTTCTCACACCCTCTTAGCACTAAATTGAGCTCTTTTTCGCTGCTTATTGCGCTTAATCAGTCAAATACACACAAAATAATGTCAAAAGGCCGGTCTTGGCGAGTATTCACGTAAACACAGTCAGTTATGTTTTAAGTGAACATAAACAGTTGAGAAAGAAAAAGCATGTGTAACAGTATAATGGATCTGTGCGTCAGGTCTTAAAGTGACAGCACCCTAATAAACCTGCTGACAAATTATGAGATAATATTATAAATATCTATATGGCTCTTTTTCCCCATGGTTTAAATGTTAAAATTGTGGCCAGTGAAAATGCTGAGTGGCTAGTAACTTTGGAAAACAAAAAAAGTTAATGTCAAGCCCTGGAAACAAGGTTGTGTTGTTGCAAAGTGCCGGATGAGCAGAAAATGACAATAAAACGGAGACATGTTTTGAGACGACAGCACAGAAGAAAGCTGCTCATACATTACCAGCCTCCTATGGTTCTCCCTCAGAAGACGCAGTAGTCCAGCGCGGCGGATACACATTGTCATGTTGTAAATAAGACAACATCTGTATTGCAAACCCCTCCATGTTGCGGTTTTGTTGTTGTTTTTGATGTAGACATACCAACGCAACATAAATGCCATAGAAACCAATGCAGACATTCCAGAAAACGATAGAGTGGCATGGGACACACAAATCAGATCTGAACAGCTGTGATACACAGTGTGGACAATCAATAAATTTAGATCAGATTCCAATCGGATACAGAAAAAAAATCAGATTTCTGACTGACAATGTGAACATAGCCACCTTTAAAATCACAGGTAATGAGAAAGTTGATATAAATACTAATATATAGAAGGTGCACGCAGTGTCGTACATACAAATACAAAACACAATCATGGTAACACACACGACATTAAATAATGCATTAAACATTAATTTAACAACATAAGATGTTACATAAAACCCTGAAAAAAAAAGAGGAAAAATAGGTATTTCAATGAAAAAACATCCAAGGTGACCTGTCAAATTATGGTTTATTACTGTAAATTATAAGATGACTAGTTTAACTTTTTCACTTCCAAAAACTGTACATTTAAGAGTATTTCACTGTAAAATTATATGAAATATCTCATTAGATTTATTACAGTTTCTCACTGTATAGAGTAAGGAAGTTTTTACCATGGGTTTTTCCATTTAAATTACAGTATTTTACAGTGTATATCAAAATATGCAGTATGCAACCAGAACACACTTTGTGAAATATCCCACAATTTAATGCATTCAACATAAAGTTCTTATTAAAATGAAAATCACATTTTGGAGCAATTTCTGGTGCAATCTGCATGCCGCTTCACATACTGTTGTTTTTAAATAGCCTTGTATGTGAAACAGTACACACTACACTACATAGTATGCAGTATGTTAGTAGCATACTTTCGTTCTGACCAGACCCATATATAGAAAAGTGGACATTTCTACACTCCTAGTTGTAAATAAATGGGCATCACAATTGCGGCGTTTTATTAGTTTAACATTACCATAAATATGAAGTCCAAATTTGAATCAAAATTCTAATCTGATTTTGCTGGGTTCAAATAGTCGGTGTCTCTGAGCGGCTTCCTTTTGACAAATGAACGCGACAGACAGCGGATAATAATTTGACAGGTGACAAATGTGTGGTAGTGATAGCATCTGAAAGCCGGGCTACCTGAAATATGACTTATTCTATTAAAATAATTCACCCAGGATATTGAATGTTATATTAAAGACCTTAACAATTTGATAAGAGCAGCTTCCATAAACTCTCTGTAGTTTGAGGGGCTGCCGGAGAGAAATACGGCCTGTTTTAGGTTATTTGTATGATTTCTGCTGAATTGTTGTCAGTGGCTCGTGATGATCCGATATGCTTTCAGCACAAATATTATACAGTCAGTATTCATTTTGAAGAGAGTCTTTCCATATGCCAAATATTCACAGCCATAAGCCCATGTTTTAATAACAGAACACTTTGATAATCCTCCAAGCTATCTGGTACAGCTCAGCTAAGAATAACAAATGCAGTCCGATTTTATTCCGACACTAATCGCATGAATTACATCTGATATAACTGGACCACATCCAGAAAAACCAAACAAAAGTGAAGCACACACTCAGTAATCTCCTGGGCATGTGCTGAGCCACAGACTGAAGTCATTGACCTCTGTCCTCTCCTCACACACGTGTTTAATGTGTATGTGTTACTCCGCTCTAATGCTGTGTTTCTTGTGTTTAATCAAGGCTGTGGCCCGTTGTTTAGAATGACAGGTTTGTGTGGATTGTATGCTGATGTGGCGGGATTTGCTTAAATATTGCTGCAGGAAATTAATCCATCATAAATAACTTTTTATGTTATTAAACATTCAACCCTGTTACCCTGTATGCTAAGTAAGAACATAAAATATATATATATTTTTTTTTACATACATACGTGCTCAAAAGTTTACACAGCCCTTGTAAAATCTGCAAAATGTCATTTATTTTATTTAATAAAATAAGAGGGATCATACAAAATGCACGTTATTTTTTATTTAGTACTGTCCTGAATAAGATATTTTACATAGAAGATGTTTACATATAGTCCGGGGGTGAAAACTTTTGAACAGGATGAATATGTCCAATTTTTTCTTATTTTGTTTAAATATCTATTTTTTTCATGTAGTACTGCCCTTCGGAAGCAACAGAAGACACTTACATGTTTCCTGAAAGACAAATTATCTACAATTTACCTTGATCTTTAAATTCATAAAGTTTTCACCCCCCTGCTCTTAATGCGTCGTGTTTTATTGAACCTTTTTTAATAGTAGTGTTTGAGTCCCTCAATCGTCCTCACATCTCAAAATCATACAGTCACTCCTGGAGAGGGTTCAAATATGCAAAAGATGCTGGAAAACTGAAGCGTTTGCAGGAGCTGGAGGATTTTTCTGAAGAACGTTGGTCAGTTTAACTGATCGGGACAAACAAGAGACTCAAGAACAACCATCACAAAACACACACACAGCCGTGGATCATCCAGGGAACGACACACAGTGTTAGGAATCAAGGGTTCATCAACTTTTGAACAGGGTCATTTTTATAAATTCAGCTATTTTTTTGTTTTGTAGACTATATGTAAACATAACTTACAGGACAGTACTAAATAAAAAAATAACATGCATTTTGTATGATCCCTCTTATTTTGTCAAGTCAAGTCACCTTTATTTATATAGCGTATTTTACAATGCTGATTGTTTCAAAGCAGCTTCACAGTGTTAAACAGGAAAATAATGCAACAGAATTTGATTCGGCTGTACAGCCGCTCTGGAGAAAACGGTGATGTCATCCAGCTCAGTTCAGTTATCATATAGTGACAATATGGGCAGATCAGTAATTTAGTTGAATGTTTAGTGTCCCCAACTGAGCAAGCCAAAAGCCATAGGCGACAGAAGTGATGGTGGCAAAGAACCAAAACTCCATCAGGTGACAGAATGGAGAAAAAACCTTGGGAGAAACCAGGCTCAGTCGGGGTGCCAGTTCTCCTCTGGCCAACGAACAAACAGCACCTGCAGCCTGAACCGCTGATACAAGGCAGTTTCTGAAATACTCAGACTAGCCCATCTAGCACCAACAACCACACCACGTTCAAAGTCACTCAAATTACCTTTCTGATGACCATTATGATGCTCAGTTTGAACTTCAGCAGATCATCTTGACCATGTCTACATGCCTAAATTGCATTGAATTGCTGACATGTGAAAGTGAGTGTAGCACATACAAATAATGAGTGAAAACGAACAAAAAAAAATGCATTTAATTCATATTTCAATTAAATTTTATTTGAATAGCGCTTTCCACAATACATATACAGAAATGCTTATGCTTGTTTGTGCTGCCTTAAAGTTTTAAGTTTAGTCAACTCAAATATCCAAGTTGTCACTTAGTACAACTTCACATTTCATGTTGACTTTTATTTACATTTAATGGAAAGAAGAAATAAAAGCAGTAAAAGAAGTTCTGGGTCTAATTATAGCCTATATAGTTGTGAAGTAATCCATTTAAATATAATAATATTTTATTTAAAAATATGCACACATTCACCCTGGTTTACTATATCTATAATAGGTAGAAAATGTAAATGTAAAATGGCGAAATTACATTAAAAAGTTGAGTATTTTGCATCACTGTATGTTAGGCTACTGTGGGTTGTGAAACGTATCCACCGTAAAACAGTTGTCAAATATTAAATGTTTAGCTACTTATATCTTTCCACGCACACACTCTTTAACTGGAATTCACACTCATCTTTAGTGACCATTAAGCCCCGCCTTCTTTGATCTGATTGGCCATCATTTTGACATTGACGAGCGCTGTTAGGCCGCTTAGGCAGACCAGCCTAAAAATGTTAATTTTTAAACTGTCTGCCATCCTGTCTGCAATTTGGCCATTTCCAATTATTTGGGGGGGACTCCTCAATGCCTATGGTGGTTACGGCCCTGCTGTATATGCTATGCTTAGTTAACGTAATGTATTTAATTGTGAATTTAACATTTTATTAATTACAGAAACTAGGGCCAGCAAAACCTTGGCAACTAAATACAGCCTTCCATCACCTCTTTGTCACACACTTTTCTCATCACAGAGGAGCAAGGGGAAATCCTCGGTCACAAACCCAAGGGTAACATGTGAAGAGCACCCATGTGTTCGACTGTAACTTTGAGGTGATTGGGGCTGGAGAAGTGCCAGGGCTTTATGGGATGCAGCACATGATTTATGTGTGATGTAAAGCTGCTCGGGGCTGGAGTGATTTGCTTGTTTTGATTGGCTGCAGCTGGGAATTCCAGCCAGCTGAAACGTATCGATACAAAAGAGCTCGCTCTCTCTCTCATCCTGTTGCTCTACGGTTCACGTTTTCCGCACATGTCAGAAGTGTGTGAATTATTCTGTTCTTAATAAACAGCTGTATGTGATGAGTTTGCATTTCTCTGACGGTTTGCAAATGTAAAATAAAAGCCATGCAAGACGAAAATTTTTTTTTTGATTACTATCACATACGCAAAATTCTAATGAGCTCCTGTGCGCTGCTTTGTGTTTGGAGCTCTGCATTGATTTACCACTCTGGGATTTATGTAAGCAAGGAAACAAGAAGACCAAAACCATAATTTACAAGATAAAACCAACAGCCTTATTTGCATAAGATACCCCTCCTGCCAAACACACACACACACATACACAGACACACTGTATAATTTATGCAGATTGTATTGCTATGTATGAAGCAACACTCCTCTCTTTTTAATGGTATTATACACACATCCAAGATCATTAACACTTACACAAATCTGTACTGTACACAATGTACACTGCCTGACAAATTCAGCAGATTTCTGTGGACTCTAATTTGAAATCTTCTCAGACATAGTAAAGTCTGATCAAATAGCGAGTAAAGAAACAGAATCCCTTGTGATTGTGAAAAACAAGCACATTTTAGCACTTCAGACAGAAATAATATACTTTAAAAGAATACACTTAAGTGTGAACTGAATATGTTTTCTGACACTTAATTGCATGTTATTTGCAATTAAATTTAAGTTACAGTATTTTTTTTTTTATTAAATGCAATTAGTTGAACTTAAGATTGCCTTTTTGACTTAAGTATATCTTTATATGTAATTTCATAATTACTTCTATTGTCTTTGAAATTAGGTTAAAGTGTACTGCTGAATGTACTTTCATTTAATTTCTATTGAAACGTGTCATAATGTTTAAGTTGTATTTTAGTACATTTAAAATATATTAACTTTAAATGTAATATTGAACACACTACAGTTAAAATTATAATCAAGTACTTTACATGTGCTTTAGTATGTTAGTCGACACATCAGAGCAAGTGCATGACAAAAGACAACATAATGATTTAAATAAAAATTACTTAACCCCTGGTTTCACAGACAAGCCTTAAGCTAGTCCCAGACTAAAATGCTTGTTTGAGCTGTTTTAACTGAATCTTAAAATATATCCGTGCCATTGTTTTGTCTCAAAATGCACACCATGCTAAGGCAAATATTCTATAAAAGCTACTTAAATGTAATCCTGGCTTAATCTAAGCCCTGTCTGTAAAACCAGGCCTCTTTAAGTACACTTAAGTCACCTTTTATTTCATTAACATGAAATTATTTACAAGAACAGTGTTTAAAATATATATTTTCACGATGTTAAGAAGATTGTAAGTGCATGTTCAGTACAGTTGCATGCACTTCTCTTTTTTTCCTCGAAGGATCAGAAGAAGCAGAAAAAATGTTGGTTGATATTACTTCCTGTTCATTCGTCAAGTTGAGCGCAATGCATTGTGGTACGCAGCATTCCATGCAACATGCTCTGTTTTATACCGCACATTTTGGCAACGCAGTAGATCATCTAGATATTCCATGCATACAGAAAATATGCTTACTCTACACCGGGCGAACAACTGAAACACTAGCCTTCCGCAGACTCCGTGATGAGGGGGCCCATATGGTCCTCTGTGCTATAGCCGACTCATCGGGACTGTGCAGAGGAGTCACACTCATAAAAAGTTAGTTTCAGGCCCTATGACTTTGCTGGACATGATAAACACATGCAGAAATACAAACCCGATTCCAAAAAAGTTGGGACACTGTACAAATTGTGAATAAAAAAGGAATGCAATTATTTAAAAATCTCATAAACTTATATTTTATTCACAATAGAATATAGATAACATATCAAATGTTGAAAGTGAGACATTTTGAAATGTCATGCCAAATATTGGCTCATTTTGGATTTCATGAGAGCTACACATTCCAAAAAAGTTGGGACAGGTAGCAATAAGAGGCCGGAAAAGTTAAATGTATATATAAGGAACAGCTGGAGGACCAATTTGCAACTTATTAGGTCAATTGGCAACATGACTGGGTATAAAAAGAGCCTCTCAGAGTGGCAGTGTCTCTCAGAAGTCAAGATGGGCAGAGGATCACCAATTCCCCAATGCTGCGGCGAAAAATAGTGGAGCAATATCAGAAAGGAGTTTCTCAGAGAAAAATTGCAAAGAGTTTGAAGTTATCATCATCTACAGTGCATAATATCATCCAAAGATTCAGAGAATCTGGAACAATCTCTGTGCGTAAGGGTCAAGGTGGGAAAACCATACTGGATGCCCGTGATCTTCGGGCCCTAAGACGGCACTGCATCACATACAGGAATGCTACTGTAATGGAAATCACAACATGGGCTCAGGAATACTTCCAGAAAACTCTATAGGTCAAAAAAGAAGCCATATCTAAACATGATCCAGAAGCACAGGCATTTTCTCTGGGCCAAGGCTCATTTAAAATGGACTGTGGCAAAGTGGAAAACTGTTCTGTGGTCAGACGAATCAAAATTTGAAGTTCTTTTTGGAAAACTGGGATGCCATGTCATCTGGACTAAAGAGGACAAGGACAACCCAAGTTGTTATCAGCGCTCAGTTCAGAAGCCTGCATCTCTGATGGTATGGGGTTGCATGAGTGCGTGTGGGCAGCTTACACATCTGGAAAGGCCCCATCAATGCTGAAAGGTATATCCAAGTTCTAGAACAACATATGCTCCCATCCAGACGTCGTCTCTTTCAGGGAAGACCTTGCATTTTCCAACATGACAATGCCAGACCACATACTGCATCAATTACAACATCATGGCTGCGTAGAAGGAGGATCCGGGTACTGAAATGGCCAGCCTGCAGTCCAGATCTTTCACCCATAGAAAACATTTGGCGCATCATAAAGAGGAAGATGCGACAAAGAAGACCTAGGACAGTTGAGCAACTAGAAGCCTGTATTAGACAAGAATGAGGCAACATTCTTATTCCTAAACTTGAGCAACTTGTCTCCTCAGTCCCCAGACGTTTGCAGACTGTTATAAAAAGAAGAGGGGATGCCACACAGTGGTAAACATGGCCTTGTCCCAACTTTTTTGAGATGTGTTGATGCCATGAAATTTAAAATCAACTTCTTTTTCCCTTAAAATGATACATTTTCTCAGTTTAAACATTTGATATGTCATCTATGTTGTATTCTGAATAGAATATTGAAATTTGAAAATTCCCCATCATTGCATTCTGTTTTTATTCACAATTTGTACAGTGTCCCAGCTTTGGAATCGGGTTTGTAGAATGTTGTATGCTACACTAGCGACATACACCAAAATAACCTGTTTATAATCGGAAAGAAAATCTGATCCATTTGAAAGAGGTGGTGTTAAGCCTTGTTTATACTTTTGCCTGGCTACGGCACCACGAGCCTCCACTGACTGCGCGCAGCCTTCCCCAAATGTGTTTATACTTACACAATCTCACGCCAGTTCGTAGTTATTTTACGTTTTGCTGAATTGATGTGAATTTGTACGATCTCATTTGTACGTTTTCGTAAGATCTGTTTAAACCCCAGTGATGGGTACATTTAGGGGCGGGGTTAGGGGTGGTCCTTCATAATTAGATTAGATTAGTTTAGTGAAAATCATAGTTTTTGTACGAATCAAATCGTACGAATTCACACGAAATTGCCAGCTTGTAAAATCTTACATCTTCCCGTGAGATTGGGTTGAGAACATCGCCCACACCGCGCTGAAATTTTTTTTCACCTTCACGCTCGTGCGGGAAGCATAAACCAGGTTTTATGCAAGCTTGTTTCGGCCATGGAATAAATAAAAAAGGTAGTTGTGACGTTTTATCTCACAATTTTTTTTCTGAGAATTGCAAGATGGAACTAAAAACAAATAAAGGTAGAATTATGAGATATAAACTCACAACTGCAAGTTATAAAGTCAGAATTGTGAGATATAAACCCCGCAATTGCGAGAAAAATTTGAATTACGAGATATACACCTGCAATTCTGAGAAAGTCGCAATTCTGACTTTACTCTAGTTTATGGGCCCTATTGTACACCCGGTGCAATGCGGCGCCAGGTGCGATGCAAGTGTTTTCTGCTAGTTTCAGCCCGACGCAGTTATCATTTTCAAGTCACGTTTTTTAAATAGCAAATGCACTCGCGCTCATCTGTTCACCCATGGGCTGGTCTGTAAACCAGGTGTGTTCAGGAGCATTGTTGGCGCGTTGCTATTTTGAGGAACTGAAAACGACTGCGCCATTGACCAACAAAAACCTGGTCTAAAGTCAATAGTGCAGTATTTTGTGTGTTATTTAAAGGGTGTGTTAGTACACAACGCACGTACACTCTGTTTAATACACACACAGGGATGCCCAGCAGCACACACACATTTTTAAATATTAAAAATTAAAGGATTAGAATGTAAAAGATTATTATTGTGTACATAAATATAAAATTGCCTACATGTCATAATGGATAGTCATTGCATGTATCAGAATACCTATTTGCAGTAATGACGTGCAAGCAGGCGTGGCGTCATTGGACGAGCAGCGTTCAGTTTTTCTGCTCACAAATCCCACCATGTAAATAGCGAATCCTAGCGCCATGGTACGAGCACAACTGGCTTTTAAAGGGAATGGGAGATGAGATTGGTTTATTGCATGTTACGCCCAAAACACACCCGTGACTCATTAAGAGACTAGGGACAACCCTCTTGGATCATGCGCCTGTCGCGCCGACCGTTTTTTCCGTCGTTAAACTAGCAAAAGTGGATTCGGACATGCCCTATGTGCACCTGCGCTGTGCGCTTTAGACCATACGCTCAGATCGTTAAAATAAGGCCCTATATCTCACAATTCTGACTTTTTGCAATGCTCATAATTGTGAGATGTAAACTTGCAGTTGAGTTTTTACCAGGGTTGGAGCTAAACTCTGCAGGACAGGACCAGACTTGCCCATCAGCTTAGTTGATAACATACACTCTATAGTTTTGCTAATATTGCTACTGTAGCGTCTCACACCTAGACTTAGTTTGAGAAAAATAAAAGTGTAACAAGAGGAGATGGGAATGGAGAAGAACAGTGGTACTATTTTGTGAAAGAGTTCTCAGATAATGCGAGCAGGTTTTTAAACAGCAGTGCTGAGCTTCAGGGCTTCAGTTTTGCCAGCCCAGGCCTTCATTAACCTAAACCTCTGAATCCTCATTATGAAGGAACAGAGCCGAGAGGCCGCGAGCCGCTCGTTCTGAAAATGGTGCTTCTGTTGTCCTGCCATGGGGCACGACTAATGGCTAATGTTGATGCCATCTCTCCAAATGGGCTGGCAATGACCGCATCAGAATTCAGTGTGATCCGGAAGATATGCACGGTCTGTAGTCCCGCTGGCATGGCGCTTTCTTCTCTCAGTATTGGCAGATGTACACTAAATCAACTTCTTGCCCAAGCCCTAGTCATTTTATTTATAGATTTAAATAGATGGTTTGATCGTGTTGATTTAGGCGGTGAGGTCCTCAGGCAGCTCTTGGTTTGTTCTCATCACACACTGTTGTTTCATTTAATCTGTGAGCTGCATGGGATCAATGGAGCGGAGAAATCTAGAGTGTATCAATAACAGGAAACAGAAGAGAAGAGAATAATGAAGCGTTTCAGGGGCCTGCGGGCGGCAGGCTTACTGAAAGAGAAACAGTCGTTAACACAAGGCCCACCACTGAGAGAGAGAGTGTGTGTATTAGGAGTGGGTGTTCATAGTCATTCAGATGTTGTTCTACATGCATTTTTGCATTGTTGTGTGTTTGAACTGTGCGCATAATAAATCTGTCAAACTGTATATGTTCATCATGCCCTAAAATCTTTGTTTCTGGTTAACTTGTCTCATAAAAAGTTGTTTCTACTGGAGCTATGATACTCCAAGACAAATTCAGATTTGTCATCATAGGAATAAATGACATTTTAAAATATTTTAAAATAGAAAAAAGCTATTTTAAAGTACACCTATTATGCCTTTCAGATATTTTCTTTCATGTAGTGTGTAATAGAGCTGTTTGTGAATCTAAAAGGTCTGCAAAGTTTTAAAGATCAAAGTGCACGGCAAATAAAGTTAATGTTTCCTAAAAGAAAGAATCAATTCTGAACTGCCTGAAACGAGTAATCAGCAATTCTAGCCTCACTTCCTGTTACAAACCTTTGTAACAAATGTGCATAATGCCCTCCTGACCAATCTGACCAATTAGAGCAGAGTAGACAAATCACAACAGACTGGGCCCTCTGACCAATCATCCACATTGGATTTTTGGAAATTTCTGGAATTTGAAAATACTTCGCCTTACGTATGAGCAATAGTAGTAGTGATGTTTGTCTTAGCAAGTGCCACGGATGAAATTGTTATAGGCTACTCAAATACACAATCGCACAAACTCACACACAGTGCCTTGCCTTTGTCTGTGACACTGAGCCTAAAGGCCATCTATCAGAACTCACTCAGTGTGCGTGTGTGTGTGAATGTGACAGATTACAGTCACTCACATGAAAGGAAATTAGCTTGTCCTTATGAGGAGCAAATGAGGAAGACCAGGACACACACATCAAAGCTCACCACAGGATCAAATCAGCCAAATGGACTTCATCTGTACGGAGCTAACAGAGGCCCGTTCATGACTTTTAGTTTGTCCTGTTTCGGTTTAGTTGTCCTATAGGATAATAATCTTAAAAACGATATAGTTACAAGCTACACAGTGATTATTACAAGTTTCACCACCAGATATGTTTTACATTTATATTTAATCTGTTAAACTTTTAAAAACTTTTATTCAAAGCAACTAATGAGGACGATCACAAGCATTTAATCAGCAATACAGTTTCCAGGGTAAATCAGAGAGAAGCATGTCCAAAAGGAAAAGTATCTTGGATGACGCTGTACAAAAACAAAAAACATCCTTCAAATAATAAACAAATAAACAATAAAATCATGTAAAGCATAATCATAAAAGTAGAAAATACATTGTAACACAATAAAAATTAGACAAAAAAACTATAAAAGCTATTTTACAGAAACAGTTACAATCAGGTCTTACACACACTCTCACACTCACACACTCACTCTCTCACACACGCGCACACACACACACACACACACACAAACACTCACACTCGTGCACACTCACAAACACAATCACACACACTCATTAACACACACACTCACAAACAAGCACACACTCACAGAACACACGCGCGCACACACACACACTCGTGCACACACACACACACACACTCACACTCGTGCACACACTCACACACACTCACACTCGTGCACACTCACAAACACTCTCACACACACTCGTGCACACACTCACACACACACACACACACAAACACTCTCTCACACACACTCTCTCTCTCTCACACACACACACACACACACACACTCACACTCGTGCACACTCACACTCACAAACACACTCACACACACACACACACACACACACACACACACACACACACACAAAATTATAGATAATCCTAGCGTTTTTCATATTTTATGAGCATTTCATTACAGTAATTCCTTACACACAATTCACACATCCACACACACAAGTAGCAGTTTTTTGCAAAACAAAACACTTCATTCAAAACTTTACAATAATTTAACAAAACCCAATTTTGGCACTGTATGGCACACACATGGTTCATACAATCTGATTCAGTTTGATTCATTTTCACACTGCTGTTCTCAATCTTAAACACTTGTAACATTTCTACTTTTCTAATGATATAGTCTGGGCTTGATTTTTTTCCCAGAGATATTTTTATAGTAAAGTACATATACCAAACACAACACAAGACCAGTACTGTACAATAACGAAAATATTTATTTCTCTCCACAGTGTAAAATACATCAAAGCATTTCCCAAAGTTGAATTTTTTTACTGAAAATCAGAACATATTCTAAATGCAATATAGTATATGAACAAAAACTTCTAAAAATCAAAAAATCTGCATCTGGCCATAACACTTCATCCACATCACAGGCAATGTCCTCTCTCGCAAGACAGTGAGGGAAGAATCTTCTTGAATGGCGACTCCATTCTTGCACAGACCCTGCATTAGTTAGGTCACAGGCCTCCTACATGGCTTGAATGAGGGATATTCTTACATAGGGCTGGAGATCGTAAACCTTCCACCGCAATGCCGCAAACAAACCTCCCTCAATGGGGTTAAGGAAGGCAGAGTATGGCAGAAGGTATTGGAGTGAAAATTGTGGATGCTCATGAAACCAGTTTTGGACCAGAGCAGAACAGCAGAAAGATATATTGTCCCAAATAAGAATGTATCTCATCTGCTCTGCATCCATTTGGTCTTCTGCTATGACAATGTTGTATAGTCAGTCTTAAAATGAGAGTATGTGGGCCGTGTTGTAAGGACCTACGTTCCTAGGGACCCCATTGATTGCAGCGCACAATATTCAAAATATCTCTGTGGCCAATGATTTTTCTCCCTCTTCCTCTTCCTCTTACTGTAACATTGTCTTCCATTTTTGTTGTGTCTACACACCTGACGGATGTGTTTGATCAGTTGGTTCATAGGTGTGGTATTTTGGAAAGCAGGTGACATCAGGTTAGATTTCTGTGTCTAATGTAGAGAAGTGTGTGTAGTGTTATGCAAAAAGTGTGAGGCTGAAAATGTGCTTATAGTTGTGCAGATCTGGGCTGAGGTGTTGCTCCTTGAGTGTCAGGTTTCACTAACTGTGTTAATTTTAATTTTAGTGTGTAAGCAATCGTAAAATACTGTAATATAAAAATCATACAACAGCCACGGGCATTAAAAAGAGGATTGATATTTGCTGTTGGGATTTTTCTGAAGCCTCTCTTAGTGAGTATAAAACCAGCCCGTAGCGGTGCAGGCAGGTATTTGTGCAAACTCATAATTAGACTTGCTTTTGCTTTTGATATTAAGTGTTAAATCTGCTTATAAGCGAATCTTACAGTAATTAAAACTCTAGATTCATGAATCATCAAGGTTGAAAACAGTCCTCAGAGCATTAGCGGAGACCGGGTATGGTTGTAACACTTTTTTCTTCTGCACCTAAAACTACCCTTTTTTTTTTTAGCTACACGTCTGAAACTTTTAGGCAAAGTACCCACATTTGTCTACTACAAATGGCAACAATTTAAATGTCTTCAACTATATCACAGACTTTTTGAGATGATGACAAATACAAATACCCCACTACTGGGGTAGGTTGTAACACATACTGGGGTAAGTTGTAACAGGTAGACAAAATGCAAAAAAAACTAAGGGTACTCCAAGTGATATGCCACAACAACAGTTTTATTTTAAATGAATGGCTGCAACAATAAAATATATGTGAATATGGCATATTGTGTGTGTTTGTGCATGCACACGTGTGCGTTTGTTTGTGCATGTCTGTACGTGCACATTCATATAGGTGTGTGTGTGTATGTGTGTGTGAGCGAGAGCAAATTAGCATAAACATAGGCATTCTGTAGAATTATTAAAATCACAAAAATTTTCTTAGTTGTATGTAAGTGGATGGTTGTTTCAAAACACGTGTTACAACCTACCCCACCACTGTCACCCATTGTTTAGCTAGCTGTATTAGCATGGTGCTTTGAAATTAGCAGGAGGTGGATACACCATTCTTTACTAGAGAAACTACACTTTGACCTGATATAACATTATCTACAACGGTAGAAGTACTAAACAAAATATTATCAGAATTTTATTTTCTGCTGTAGCTTCAGGAGAGATAGCAACACAGACTGGAAAACCTCCACGTGGGATCGTAAAGGAAGCCAGAGGAAACTGAAACTATCATATGACTCCTATCTTATCCGTGATTCGTGGAATTGGTAGTGTTACAACTCTCCCGTGTTACAACTATACCCGGTCTTCCCTACCTGCATCTGCTTCCTCTCTTTACTCTGGTGCTTTACCATTAAACAATCTATACTGTGCAATTAAATGCATCTTCAACTATCAAATACACAATTGGCTGAAATCTCCTGGGGAACTGACCAAAGAACACTGCACATGAGAGGGAGAGAGAGAGAGAGAGAGAGAGAGAGAGAGAGGTTCTTCTCAAACACATGACATCCATCAGCATGACATCCTTCTCCTCTACAGCGAGCTCAATGCCCATGTGTACAGATCACAGCAAAGAGCTGAGCTAACACATTTCTCAGGCTATATAGAACAAACACAGATGCGGATTCTTATTTTCACCATTGCACTGTGTATTCACATCACTATATAAACCACTAAAGTACATGATCTTCTATAACGTGACAGCCATACACCATATGATCTATCACAACCATATACTCCATCATCATCAACAACAACTCATGGCTCTCTCACAATAAATAAAAATGGCTGATTTTACTGTTAAACTCTGATCTCATCCTCTGATTTGTGCTGTCGTTATATCTCATCCATCCAAAACACACCACCACATTTTCTAGGCAAACCCATAAACATCACATCAAATATTTGTGAATTTTTGTAGAGAATAATCTCTGTGACCGACACAAGTTTATGATACCTACATGTTTTGTTCATGATGATAATAGATACAAATGAACACAAGTCTTATAAATTTAGAAGCATAAATACAATCACCAGAAGTAAAAAGCTAACCATAGGCTATAAACGAGCTTATTAAGCTTGCGACAATTCTTTCAGTCTTTAAAAACATTTTCCCCTGAAAGTTTGAGTTAGTTTGCAAGAGTGTGATTATAAACACGATGCGGTGAAAGAGATGAGATCGCGTGATGTTTAATGTTCCTGTCTGAAAATGTAGTATGGCAGGTCTTTTGACTTTTAATCATTCGCAGGATATGAATTTTTAATATCAACGATTCAATTCTTTACTATTTAAAATGATAATTCTTGATATCTGTAATTGTATTTTCACTAGTGAAATGTCACCATAGGCTGCCATTCAAATTCAGTTGTTGATATCAAGATTTGATTTCTTTCTACATCAGAATTACAATTCTCACTAGTAAAAACCTTTATTTTTGATATCAATCATTGCATGATTGTTAGTGCAAATGTCTATTCTTGATATCAACAATTGAATTGCTACTAGTAAAAATGTTCATTTTTTATATCAATAATTTGATTGTCACTAGTGACAATGTTAATTTCTGTTTGTACTAGTTGAAATTAAATTTTTGATATCAGTGATGGCGTCATTGTTGATATCAAGAATTATAATTTTAACTAGTGAAAATTAAAGTGTGGATATCAAGAATTCATATCCTGGGAATGAATAAAAGTCAAAACGGCTTGCCATAGTCCCATTTAGACACATGTTAGCAAACGCCTTTTTCAAAACAAGTAAAAGATTTAAAAAAAAGCTTTATAAAAATGGGGCATTATTGATAGATGGGTGGGGAAAGCTGCATCAAAGCTGATAGGCGGATACAGAAACAGACTTATATCCATACAGATGATCCACACAGGTAAGGCAATACAGGAAGAATCCACATGGGCAATGATGACATACAACAGCGTAACATAAGTCAAGACAATTGCTGCATCCGAAATTGCATACTTCCCTACTTTATAGTAAGCAAAATATAGGATGTGACAAAAGAAGTATGTCTGAATTCACAGTTCTCATAAAACAGTAGGCAAAAAATCCCCGGATGACCTACTACTTCCGGCAAGATTCTGACGATGGAAACTTTACTATCCCATGAGGCCACGGGAGAGGATTTGTGAATGGAGATGAAGCGACGCAACCGATAATGGCGGATGTAGTACACCCAGATTGCATTCATACTATATATAGAGCATACATTTTTAGCGGTCATGAAGTAATTACTTTGGATGTGTTAACCACAAACAGTACTATCTACCTTATTTCAGGCATTTAACCAAAAACCCATAAAAAACCCACTGACTTTGATGTGATGTTTGATGTGAATGTTTCTGGGTTTTAAGACTCTTATGATATGGGGTGATACCAGGACTTAATGATAAAACTGTGTAATTAATCTATCTCAAATAACCAAAATACAACCTTTCATATATCTAAGTCAGTTATTGAAAGCTACTTTCAAATTCATATTTGAAAGTAAGTCAAGTGATATTTGAGGTCTGTCTGGATGGATATAGACGGATGCATTATCCCATGGGCAGACACTTTAACAAATGGATGACAATAAAAGACCATAACAGTGAAATATTCTGCACATCAGTCTTACAGTAACATCCCTGTCTGGACAATATACTGACCTGCACAGTAGAGCTGGTACAGAGCACATATCAGACAGTGACTTAATAAAACACTCCATCAGAGAGAGAGAGCGTATGACAGCGCTTCATCTGGACCCAGCCCAGCTCAGGAAATGAAAGCTGATGTCTGTGTGTGTGTGTGTGTGTGTGTGTTCTTTACACTAACAGATGCAACATATATCATGATCCACAGGCCTTCCTCTCACTCAGTTGTTGGATGTAATGCAAGTGTTTAGAGGACCGTATGACTTAACTGAAACACACACAGGCCTTTGACTGTATACCTTAAGGACCGAATTGCCCCGTGTACCTGTTTCCCCTGTGTATCACCTGTGTGATTTCATGTGTAACCCCTCTCAAGTATGTAATATGTAAAGCAATCAGATTCATTCAAAGCTTTTGTTTTATTTTGAACTGTTTGATTTCATTGGAATATCACCCAATTCATAATCCCATATTCATTACTTTTACATTTAAATTATGTAAAAAAAGGAGTTGTATCTAAATTTGCTTTCACTTAAATTAAATTACACTGAAATAAACTGCTGTAGAATTACTTTGAAACAATTTTCACTCCGTAAATTTCACTTATAATTACAAAGAAACAGCAAGTAGCACATTGAATTAAACATAAATTTTTAAGTAAAGACTGAAATAGTTTTTCTTGTAAAATATACTCCAATTTTATTTATAACTTCGAAAAATCTTTTTTTTTTTTTTTTTTTCTAGTGTACGCTTTAATGGTGAGTTTCACAATATAAGTGTGAGTTTCTTTCTCTTCAACCCTATTATACTGTGACATTCCCCTCCTTTTGAAAATAATGACATATTCACCAAAATGACATATTAAAAAAATGTTCCTGTGAAAAAAATTCTTCATGCCTTAAAATAGCTTGAATGTAACTCTACACCCTTACTTCATTTAGTATTCATGGATTCATGAATATGCAAATTACCCCCGCCTCCACTCACTCACACCAGCTCAGAGATCCACTCGGTCAACTTTTCTGTAGTAAACGCTGCACAATTGTACAGTGTCTCTACAATGTTGGACACATAATGGTAATTAATATGATTAGCCTTTGCTTTACATTATCAAACAGCTAATAATGTGTTACTAATGTTACACAAACCATGTTCCTGTTACCATCTCAGTCTGACTTCAAAATCAGTCAGCATCCTAGAAACGCTTTGTTCAGACTCAGAACTCAGAACCAGTGGCGGCGTTTCACAAAAACCTAGGGTATGGCATGAGCCGATCTGGCCATACAACAACCACATTCCCAAATAATCACATTAGCCTATATCTAAACAAAATGTGGACAAAAATCCAATAAAAAAAAGAACTTATCAACAGACTTAACAACAATACAAAATCAATGCAAATACTAAAACAGCACTATAAGCCTTCACTGTGACCTAACCGGACGCGACACGTGAGAAAAATGATCTTTTCCATGTTAATCAGAGTTTTTTGTAGGCCTACTAACCAGCCGTAACGGCGATTCACAACGATTCTGTTTTACAAACAGTTTTTATTTCTGCGGTGTTGTGGCTGGAACAACATACAAAGTATGACGAGGGCAGATTATGTGCTTTATTTATTGTAAAGGGAATTTAAAGTGAGTTTGATATAATTTTTTCATGACCTTTATAGACATAGCCTTACTGAAAACAACAATGGATAATTCACCTCAGATCTTGAAAATAAATTAAAGGAAACAACTAGGCTATGTTCGAACTGTCAACTCAAAGTAAGCAAACGTGTATTCTTTGATAAAAAAATGTTTGTCACTCAGTATGTATTTTTAATCGTGCTAAAATGGTGTAAGATTTAGGAATTCGATATTGTACTTATCCATTGAATGCAGATGAATGCAGTCAGTGCACTTGCAGAGAGCCCGCCCACACGCACTTCTGACTGGCTGTGACTTTTGATTGATTGATCTTGGGTCTGGTTTGCCGCTGAAAATCTTGTTGCATCGCGTCTCTGATCGCGTCTGGTTAGGACACGGAGTTAGGCTGTTAAAATTTGCTTTTCAAAGCTGCAACAGAACTAACTAGCAGCATCATGAGATGTTTATTTCCCCTGCTTGTCTGAATGCCAGGGTATGGCCACAGTCTGCCATACGTAAACGCCGCCCCTGCTCAGGACATCAGTGGAGAAAGGCATTATACACTCACCTAAAGGATTATAAGGAACACCTGTTCAATTTCTCATTAATGCAATTATCTAATCAACCAATCACATGGCAGTTGCTTCAATGCATTTAGGGGTGTGGTCCTGGTCAAGACAATCTCCTGAACTCCAAACTGAATGTCAGAATGGGAAAGAAAGGTGATTTAAGCAATTTTGAGCGTGGCATGGTTGTTGGTGCCAGACGGGCCGGTCTGAGTATTGCACAATCTGCTCAGTTACTGGGATTTTCACGCACAACCATTTCTGGAGTTTACAAAGAATGGTGTGAAAAGGGGAAAACATCCAGTATGCGGCAGTCCTGTGGGCGAAAATGCCTTGTTGATGCTAGAGGTCAGAGGAGAATGGGCCGACTGATTCAAGCTGATAGAAGAGCAACTTTGACTGAAATAACCACTCGTTACAACCGAGGTATGCAGCAAAGCATTTGTGAAGCCACAACACGCACAACCTTGAGGCGGATGGGCTACAACAGCAGAAGACCCCACCGGGTACCACTCATCGCCACTACAAATAGGAAAAAGAGGCTACAATTTGCACGAGCTCACCAAAATTGGACAGTTGAAGACTGGAAAAATGTTGCCTGGTCTGATGAGTCTCGATTTCTGTTGAGACATTCAGATGGTAGAGTCAGAATTTGGCGTAAACAGAATGAGAACATGGATCCATCATGCCTTGTTACCACTGTGCAGGCTGGTGGTGGTGGTGTAATGGTGTGGGGGATGTTTTCTTGGCACACTTTAGGCCCCTTAGTGCCAATTGGGCATCGTTTAAATGCCACGGCCTACCTGAGCATTGTTTCTGACCATGTCCATCCCTTTATGACCACCATGTACCCATCCTCTGATGGCTACTTCCAGCAGGATAATGCACCATGTCACAAAGCTCGAATCATTTCAAATTGGTTTCTTGAACATGACAATGAGTTCACTGAGCATGAAACTTGATTTTCACCACCACAAGATTTTTTTTACTACTTAGTTAGTGGTACGATCTTTATCAGTATCACTTCAATCAGAACAAATTCTTGACCCAAAGCACAATAATATTGACTGTTATTGACTTTTATTAGCCATTTTTGCACGGACCTCCAACCCTTTAACATTCAACCTTGTAACAATTTGAATGTAAAAGCATTAGCACAAAACATGTTAAAAATGTCATGGGTATTAATATTATTCTTTAATTATAATGAGTGATTTATTATGTTGCGTCTGTAGTGTGTCGTCACCATGTCCAAGAGAAGCTGTTTTTTCCAGCCTGGATTGACCAATCATAACACTTTGATCCAGTCGGCCAATCAGAGCACATTGTACTTTTTGCAAGGAGGGGCTTCATAGAGACAGGAACTAATCAGGGGTGTGTTTCCCGAAAGCAAGTCGGGAGCCAAATATGGTCTCAAGTTCCATCATTATCAACATAGTTCATTGAGTCTGTGTTTCCCGAAACCATCGTTCCAACGAACATCCACAAACAGCATCACAAAGTTGTGTGGTTTGAACGACAGCTCTCGACCTGTGGTTGGAAGCTAGTGTTTGCATGACACGTGGACTTAGTAAATCTTTATCTTGAGCAAAATAAGCAAACTGACATTCAGTACAATCTATATCTTTTACTTTGTAAAATGGCATTTACATCTTTTAGTTTGTCAAGAGATTTAAAGGTGCAGTGTGTAGTATGTAGTACTAGATGCCGCTAAAATTTACACAGTGCACCTTTAAAGTGCCATTTTTGAAGAGTGTGCATGTGTGTACGTGCTCAAGTACGTAAGAACGAGTCTATGATTGAATCTGGAAATAAAGCAAAACTGAGAAAAATGAGAATTACTCCTCAAATGCCAATTTATAGCAAAAAATTCTGGCATTAATTCGATCCCACCTGCGTGACATCATTAACCAACGTGGTTGAATGACAAAATTGCATAAATACGGTTTCGGGGAAACAGTCATGATAGCTAGTTGATTTCTTCAATGATGCATTGTACTCTGGTAGTTAAGCAGCGAATTACGTTGTTGTACAGGAAAAGCAGCACAAAGTATTACTGACAGACTATGTCAACAATGTCCAATATGAGAAAAATAAGGTGTTTTTGAACATTCATACATGAAAACTTATTCTAGTAGAGACTTTGTAAAAGCGCATAGGTCCTCTTTGATTTCCTGAATGTTCGGAATAACCTTTTTAATGAAATTATAAAACACACTGAAATATCCAGAAACACATGGCACCTTTTCCAGATAATGTCCTTCATACCTGTGTATCTGGTTCCTGTATTCAAAGCTGTAAGTCTTGTATGTGGTATTCAAACGCTGACACAGTCCTGGCAGGAATGCATGCATAGGATCACACCTTGACAAAGGCTTGTTGCTGTAACATTGGTGGTTAAAGTATTTGCAAGTGAGTATGCGGTCATATCTCCTTCATACAGATTTATTTTCTATGACCTGCTTTATGAAGTGTTTTATTAAGGAATGCATGCATACACACATGTTTAATATAAGGCTTGAGTTTCAGTATTTATTTATGTTCTGTTCCTTCTCTACCTGTACCTGTTTCACACACACACGCACACACACATCTACAGTACAGGTTTGACCCTCTCTCACTGCAGCCCACTGTGAGCCAGATGACGTCCATCAGCGTCTCTATAATTATCTTACTCTGACACAGAGTAGGTGGAATTAGATTCCTGTATTAATTATAATCTAGCACCATAAATGCCCTGCTGGGCAGAAGACACAGCTCTCACTCAGGTTGCCAGATTGAGACCCCCTGGCAAGAGAGAAAATACAATTGTGGGTCCACTTACTCGCCCCCTCTCCCGCAGAGGGCTGGAGGAGCGGTCCAACTCACACACACGCACGCGAGACGGGATCCGCTTATAACAGCTGGTCTTGGATCAGCTTCCTGCCCTCCAGCTGGGGCAGTAACAATTATAAGACATAAAGTAAAACTGGGAATGAAAGAAACATAGCAGCTCAGGAAATGGATAAACAAGGCCCGCAGTCACACTGTACTAACTTAGTGTTGCATATCTCAAGTCTTCTGAAGTCATTCAATAGCTTTGCGTGAGCAATGGACCAAATGGCACTGAAAATCTTCCCTTCCGTCATTCAAATTTGGTGCATTAATAATACACACGAGAAAGTCCATTTTAATATACGCACAGCGCAGCGAGTGCAATTAACACCATTTATGGACGAGGGAGAGAAGATGAAGAAAGCGGGAACTTCGTCCCTACTGTTAGTTGTCGTAAATACACTGTTCTGATGGCAAAAACAAAGACTATTCAAAAGTAGCCATGTATTCTGATGAAATTAAATGGGCAGCTGCCACTGGGATGAATGGCGCTATGCGTGTTTCAGAGCAAAGTGTGGAACTGTGTTCAATTGCATGTGAGCAGCTCATGAATTCAGTCTCTTTTGTTTTGCATTAAATGCAAACTTCATCTCTTCAAGTGCTGTGATTTTGGGTTGCTTTATGTGCTTTTTAAAACGCAACACTTGCCAACCATCTTCCCACGGCAATGAAAATGGTTCATCAATCTGTTGTCAACAAAAGAGATGCTTTACATTCTCCCTGCTTTTTTTCCTGCCTAAATAAAATGTCTATATGTTTTAATGTTTGAAAGCTAAGAAATTAAGATTAAGTGTAATTTTATTAATATTTATTAAATACTTTATTTTTATTTCACAGTACAATAGTGTTATTACTACAGTGTTTTTAACTACATATGACAAAAACAATAAATGACAAAATAATAGATTTTTGGGTTAAATTGTACAGCCCTACAAACAAGCATAACCTTACGAAAAAGAAGTATGCTTTAAGTTAATTTTATGAAGTATACTTAAGTAAAGTTCAAATAGGCTATATTTTTAAGTATACTTTATGTAGTAAGTATACTAACATCGGTGTACTAGTGTCACAATCACCAGTGAGAGTGCCCACCAGAGGGCACTCCAACCCGGACTGTCTATCCACCAAAGACTACATTACCCATAACCCTTTGCCCGGCCTCATCATTCATTGTTTGCACCTGTGCCTCGTGTGCCTTGCTGTCTCTGCCTATATATAACCTGTTCACCCTGTCATTCGTTGCGAAGTCTTGTGTTGTGTACTCGCTGCAATTCTGAGCGCTTATCCTAGTTTCTCGCGTCTTGTCTCATCGTCTTGGATTATCTGCCTGCCTTTTGGATTACCCTTTTGCCTATCTCTCCTGCCCTGTTCGCCTGTTTGGACTGCTTGTTTGTGTATGACCTTTTGCATTGTCTCGTTTACGATTCTGGAATACCCCCTAATAAAACTGCATTTGGATACTCAACCTTTGTGTCTCAGAGCAGTGGTGTCACAACTAGTAGTAAACTTGTAAGTGTACTATTTCAATACTGCTTGGGACTAAATTGGTCCACTTTAAGTATATAAAAGTAAGTGAACTATAAATGTAACAGTTATAAACTTTGACTAGAACTAGTTCACAACTACATTTCTCATTTGTACTGGATCTGTACTACAAGTGAACTTGTAAGTATACTAGTAGTTTACTATTTTAATACTTTTTAGTTAATGAAAATACACTTTGAAGTGAACATAACCTCATACTTATAGTTTACTATTTTGCATTTTAAGTATACTACTATTTTTCTATTTAAAAAACTTAATTCTAGCTTCATGTTTTTATTTTATTCAACACTTGAATATGGGTAAATTTCATTAAATGGTAGCCCCCTACCGTATAACAATGAAAACATGGATAGCACATGCACAGTCCAAATATACTTAGACTTTTCTGTAATTCAAGTATACTTAAGTGCAATTTTAAGTATATTTCTGAGAAGTACATACAAAGTAGGTATACTTTCTTATTTTTAGTTTAAAAGAAGTATACTAATAGAACACTTGAATAAGCTTCTTTTCCGTAAGGGTAGCCTGAAGCGCTTAAATTTGCATCAGAAATTGCAATTTTATTTCCCTAAATCGTTCAGCCCTAAGTAGTGCTAGTAGTAACTGCTCAACCTGATCTCATGAGAAAATGATTTCCTATGAATTTGTACAAAATGATTCATATGGAAATTTATGATTTTTTAGAAAAGTAAGCATGAAGGTAAATCTAAATCTAACCCATCAGTGGGGTGTAAGCAGATCATACGAACACTTACATATGTTTCATACGAATTAGCCACCAATTCGTCAACAAGTAAAATAGTTACAAATTGCCATGAGAGTGCCTGTTTTTAACGAAATAATGCAACATTTTCACGTTTCAGGACTAGTATGTTTTATGGCCAGTACATTTCCTCAAGACACTGACCATTAGCAGGTGCGATAAAAAGATTAGACAACAGACTAGGTTTTGGAGCGCAGCTCATGTTTGCATGATGAAAGCATGCTCCATCATTATTTCTGCCTATATTGATGCACTGCAGTCATTTAGTGTTCAGATCAGAGCTTCTCTCTCATTAATTGTTCAGATTGCTTCTATGCATGCTAAGAAAATCTCAATATCTCGCATCTCATCATCAGTTGTTTCAATTTTCTCTCTCTCTCAGTTTCTCTCTTCCTCTCGTCTCTCTCCAACACGTATCCCCTGTCTCCAGTGGCCTGTTATATTGTTGAGTAAAACACTTTTAAACTGGATGCATTGTTCCTGCAGTTTAGCTTAATATGTTTCCTCCGTCCGTGGTGGATTGTTTGGAGTGTGCAGCCCCAGAGGAGACCACACAATCCTGCTCTTTCAGCTCCTCCATATGCTGCAGTGCTGTGGACCAAAATACTCAGAAGATGCCATCAATAAATGGGGCAGACTCGTTCACAACAACCTTATTGCACAAAAGTTTGGTACACTTTCTGCATAGGAGTGTTTTCCTGTAACCTTTGGAACAGTTTCCATTCTACACAATCCGTCGTAATAATGTAAAGCTGCTAATTTGGAAGCTTTTTCCGTAAACTCCACTGAATGTGATTTTAATTGGTCGATTTCCAGAACTGCAGCGTTGTGTTCATCTCATTCGCAGACGTCATGCCATCATCTGGAAGGTTTTCTGCTAACCGCTGCTCCATTTCAAACCCATTTACACTTGATGGTCCATGTGGAGACAGCATCAGATGGAGTCAGTGTCTGTCATTTATGGATTTGTTGTGTAATGATGATATGGAAAAACACTCCAGCCCTGTTTATAGGGTGGGGCTTGTCTGAGACCACCAGCGAAAATAAATAAAATTTATCATCACAAATTATATTATCACCATAAAAATTTTTTTTGTGAAAAGCTGAAAATTAACATGATTTCCAGATTCCCTTAATATTTGGTTTGTCTCCTTTTGCTTTATCCATAAATCATTTACATCATGTAAAAATTACATCTTATTAAGATATTAGGAGATATTTAGTGACAGCTGATATTTCTATGCATTTTCTGTTAGTAGTCTGGTATAGGCCCTGTTTACAGGAATCAGGAATTTTGACAGAACATTTTGCTTGGTACGTTTCCAATCAAATGTGGGTCTTCAGCCGACCAAGTTTAAATCCCGTCTGGCTAGCACGCTTCCCATATTGTTTACATTTTAGGTGAGTAGGCGGAGAGTAGATGGTCTTTTTTGGCTGTTTGAATGCATTTGACCACATGAGCGTCTACACTACGAAAGCAATCCGATCGAATGCGTTTTCAACAACCTCTGGAAGTGGTCGAAAGTAGACGAGCTCAAAATGTTTTAGACCCCGTTCACCTGTATTTAGTGTCGTCCACTTGTGATCCGATTGACTAAAACACATCTTAATACCAATGTATTAGTTTTGTAATGTAACATTATGGGAAGCCCGCTAGCCAGACAGGATTTAAACTTTGTCGGCTGAAAACCCACGATTGGTTTGAAGGTGAAAAACATACCAAGCAAAATGTTGTCTTACCATTCCTGATTAGTAATGATATAAATGATTATATTTCTGATATAAATAACAACAAATGCAAAAACATATTTTGCTCAGTTTGGGCCTCTAATGTGTTTTCTCCTCCTCCAGTGTAAGCTCATTTACTGGGTTAGCATCAATTTAAAAAAGTTACACATAGGTCCATAGAGGACAAATATGTCCATATCAAAAAACTGTCATAATTTTTTTTAATAAACTTACTTAAGTTTGGTCTCATTTTAAAGAATATTAAATAGCTTATTAACAAAGATTGCATCATTTTATAGTTGAATGGCCCTGGGATTAAAAATTGCAGTTTCAATATGTTTCAATGGGGACATTTTTGTCCAAACGATGCTAAGTGGAACTATTTTGTGTACCTAGTGCACAATTGATTTTTTAAAGGAAATGGGGGTGAAATAGTAAAATTCCAATAAAAATACACACCTGTGCCAAAATTTATGTAGTTAGCATTAACACAGGCAAAATTGAACAAAACTGAAAAAGACAAAAATGTCCATAAGGATGCACAAGGGTTTTAATACAAACACCTTCACTACAGTATAGGCTGTGTTCCAAATGTAATACTGTCTTACTACTGAATACTGTGCAATATGCCACATATTCTCCTTTAAAAAAAAAAATAAGTGGAAAAAATTCAATACATAGGGTAACATGGGGAAAGATATTGTAAAATATTTAGATATAAGTTTAACATGTGCAGGATTATGACGGGATAATTTGACCCCCTACTTGGGGTAAAAAGATACCCCACCCCCGATTAAAATTGAATTTTGACAATGTAGTTGAATAATCCAATAACCGATGACAGACAAAGCAGAATCTCAGTAGAAGAGATTCATCTGAAATTCTGTGGCTTATATATGCATATTTACATATTTAAGTGTCCATATTTTAACTGAAGATATGTCATAATAGCAACACTATGAATGCAAATTAAATGATGTCACTCAACTAACCTATAGGTTTTAATGAAAACAAAGAAGTCTGAAATGTACATCTAATTCATCTTACCCCGACAGAATAGTAGTATAATTAATGCTTAGTATTCACCTGTGAACACAGCCACACCAATTAAGTCTAAACCACATTGAGAAAGCTTTCTGTCAGCATTCACGATCACCTCCAAGGCACTTGCTTGGCTGGCAGAAACCCGTGTAAACACGTGATTTGACATCTGCCATCTTGGCTCATGGGTCCTTGGTTCTGCTGCCATGTTGTTTTGAGCCAATAGCCTGAGCTGTAAGTGTCATGTGACTTATCACTCCGGAGCCACAGGAAATTAGTCATAAAGGCGATTAGCTGATACAACCCTTCAGTCTATCCTGTGATGTCAAAGGCAGCAGACAGGGAAACATTTAAATCAATTTCATGTTCAAAACATGCACAAAATCCACTTTGGTTTGATTAAAATGTAGTTTTGTTGTGTTTCTTCCTCTCACACCATATGCATAACTTAAGCAAGCAACATGGCTAAGCTAGAAAACTTGAATGCTCCCGTTGTAATCAACAATACTGCCTACAAATTAGGCTTTATTTGGAAGCCTTCTAGACACCTTTGTTGACTATAACAGCAGTCTTGTTGCATTTAGCTGGCTCTCATTAGCCTTGCATGCACTGAACAAAACCTACATTCACAGAGGTCCACACAAGCATCATTCCTCTCACAGGAAGTCCTCCTTTACCCCCTTCTGTGAAACCTTACATACACACATACATCGGCACACACAGTCATGTGCTCTCGCATACAACACACTGTCTGTTTCTATGTGTTGAATTCAGTTGCAGGTGGGGGGTGAAAGGTTAATGTGTTGGCCTCATGACGGAGGCTTTTCTGCCTGTATGTGATGAAAAACATAAATTTGCTTTACTAATGAAAAGCAAACGCATGTGACAAACTCCCTCACTCACCTTTTCCTTGCTTACAATAAATGCCTTTTAATGTCTTTTAGCACATTCAAATTCTGCATTATTAGGGTCAAGCACAGGGCATTGACCTACCTCCACACACTCACACACACACACACACATTTATGTAATTGTATAAACAAAGGGCTAATCTAGTTTTTCTGTAAAGCTATTAGGATGACTAGAGAGTAATTGGATGTTTTAAGAATAAAAATAATTTTTCTTTAAAAACAGTTTTTGTTATATTGAGGGGACATATTTTGTCATATTTTGGGGGCAAATTTGTCCCCACTGTGTGTGATCTGTGTGTGTGTGCGCGTGCGTTTGTGTGTGTACATATTGTTCAAACATAAGCACATAAATGTTATTCACAAGAAACAAAGCTCCATGTACACAAGCTCATTACTGACCTGCTACGCGCGCACACACACACACACACGCGCACGCACGCACGTACACTCACTCACTCACTCACACACACGTGCACGCACACACACACCCACACACGTACACACAGGGTTTCCATGTTTTATGGGGACTTAATGATATTTATACTGTAAAAATGGTGTTACCACTGTATTTTGTTAAATAAAACAATGCCACCGTACTTTTATTGTGTCCATTTTCAAAATAACTTACCTGATACTCAAAGCGTCCGCCTTCAGTTTTCCAACTGGGCGAGTTTGCAAACGCTGTTTAAGTTTCAGACTGTGTACTACTGCAACTGGTGAAGTTCTCTGTGAATTAATGTAGTGAAATGAAGGATGTATGTACACACATTTATCACGCACGCTGTTTACACACTGTGTGGGCGCGCGTGACCTCCGTGCTGTCTCGGCCACGACTGGGGTTTGCTCAGGTGAGGAACACCTTTAATGGTTTCGTCACACACGTATAACGCATCTCATTCCACGTCTGAAGGCTGTGGAGGCCAGCAGCCCACCGAGCCATGATTTATGATTTGTTTTTACCTCGGTATGTCTGAATTAGTCCAACAACTACTGAGTTGTGGTCAGCTTAAACACAGACGCTTTGAAATACACCATATTTCTTCCTTTACGTGTTTTGGACATTTAATTTAGAAATAATTTCATTTGGATATGTTAGCACTTACACATTGCATGCATATATGATTGTAGGCCTATATGCACAGGTAGAGTATAGGCTATATGGCACATTCATTTGATGTTGAATTTGATGAGCAATGATTCCGTTCATATTGACATCTAATCGGTTGATCGGATCGGTATCGGCAAACATAACATGATTATTCCCCTTCCACCAGAGGGCACAGTTCTGCTAATTACACATGCACTGAAACACACTTACACTGTATGTCAGCTGAGCTAAATCTCATATGATTGTAGGCCAATATAAATGTGTTAATTCGTCATGAACCCATAAACACTAGTGTATCCATCTGTCACAATCATTAGTTGAAAGAAATCCAATGTATGGGAAGAGCAGGGAAAACCAGCGGTTCTTCGTTCACGCTAGGTAATTTACATTAGCTCATTGAGCAGCGATAGAAACCAGTGAGTTACATTATATTCTGTAACGATGGAAAGTTCTATCTTGAGATTTTTATGATAAGGCTTTGGCAAATATTGACCAAAGTGTAAAAACACTAACTTGACTGATGGATGTTAACTATGGTGCTGTTTGATTACCAGTCTACAGTATATCAAATTACCATGGTACTGCAGTACTTAGTTTGAGTCATATTCCAAAGTCTTTAAACTGTATTTTATGAGACCTCAAAGAATACTGTAGTATTTTACATTATATATATTACACCATGCTTTTTTTTGTAAAATTTAGCTGAGTCAACCAGCAGCAACAGAAACCAGTGATTTTCATCATGTTCTGTAAAGATAAACATTTCTATTTTGAGATTTTATGATAAGGCTTTGATAAAACAAAGTGACTTCCACTAAATTGATTGTTGGATATTAACTATTTGATTATCATATTCATACACCATGGTATTTAAATAGTGTTATAGGGGCCTTCAGAGAATTCCATGGCATTACTATGATTTTTCAATTGTTTTTTTTATGGGAATATTTGCATAGAGATGTTTGATTACCATATAAAAAAAAAGTACCAGACAGTACCATGGTACTGCCATTTTTCAGCACTGTGGTCTTCTTGGAAGTACTTTAGAGTACTCTATGATTTCAGTACCATGGTCCTACTGTCTTATAGGGGTGTAACGATACCCTCATGTCATGATTCGATACATATCACGATACATAACTCGTGATACAATATTATTGCGATACAGTACACCAAGACACATGGTAAAAGGTTAACAAAAAATGTACTGTTGATTAAAATGCTGAATTTGGTATTACATTGGGGGTGGAAATGAACAGGCTTGGACTGCTGTGCTGGAAACACCATACACAGGACAATGGTGACACCAGAATAAAAACATTCATGCCTCTGAAGCTGAAAATACAGAATTATTTTAGACGAATATGCTTGCACTATTTTTAAAATTATATTTAAAATAATGTAGGCCACTTTTTACTGGTAACATAAGACCCACAAATATTCCCCCATTGCAATATTATACATTATACACATTCAACATTATATATAGTAGTTTAATGTAGTACTGACACTTTTTTCCTCACATAGTAATTTTCATTTTGGGTGAACTATTACTATTACTGTCACATATTGTCACTATCCACAATACATGCATTTTTGTATTGCGATATATTGTGACATGTTATTTAAATGGTACTGTAAGATACATCAGCAACATTTTACATTATATATTTATAATAATACCATATTTAGAGTTTGTAAGCGCCAAAGCCCTTTTACAGAGCTTTGCCTTGCACACATCAGTAATTGCAGAGTGAATGACCATCAGTGACCACTAGATGGTGCTGTGTGAAGAGTTTTAGTGATGATGATGATGGTGGGGGAGGTGTGTGTGTTCCTTTAAACCTGCAGTGTTCACACATTCTGCCCTTATATATTTGAGCTTGGGAATCTCCTACAGCTTTATGTTTCCTCGTTACCCAAGTCTGCTTTAACCACTGCCACAAGAACTCTTGTGATTTCTACTCCTCATGGCCAAACAAAGATAATGGCTTGCCTGCTCATAATGCATGTGTGTGTGCTATATCTGCAGTAAAATGACAGGATGTGTACTGCTGTAGGGCTCTCCGAAGGGATGGAGCAGGAATGAGACAGAACAATGCGGGGGGCAGTGAAACCCATCAGCTAGAATAGAATGAGACCTCCACCCTTCTTTCATCCCTCCCTCCCTCTCTCTCTCTCTCGCCTGCCTGCACCTCTTCCTTCCTCTCCTGCTCTGTATTTCACACCCCTCCGTCCCAAACAATCAAACGGCTGGCTAGGGCCTCTGCTCTGGGACCGCATGAGGAAATCCATAACAATGTCATAAGTACAGATGCCAAAAAAGAGAGAATTTATCCTGTTTTATGTGAATGCACTTGACTGCAACGCTTGCATTTATTACGACGACTCAGGCCCCGCGATGGCAGAAAGACGGATGGCTGTTTGACTGCTCAACATGTTTGCTTTGAAAATAAATCCACCCTGTAGAGTATCTGATCAGTGTGATATAATTGAGGTCTGTTGGCTGGTGACAGCAGGTAATGTTTACGGCACAGGAACTCGCTGGCTCTGTTATTAATGAAGGAGCTCTGTCCCTGCGGTGGGTCTAATTCACCAGTGTGTAATCTGCAATGATTATTAGCCTAACCTTTTGCGCACCTTGAAAATATGCATCCGAATAAAGGCGTCTTAGCGTAGACACACATGGCGGTAGTGTTGGCAGGGGTGTTGTGTGCATATCTTTGTGGGGGTTTTAGGGTTGTTCTGAATGCTGGTGAACTACACCTCTGCAGAAAGCATTGTCCTGTCTAGACGGATTTCTGCCTCATTCTCTGCTGGTCTTTTACAGCCCTGGTTTTACAGCCCGACATAAACAGAGCCACAGGCAGCCAGTTCCACACTACTTGTGTGCGTCTGAGGGGTTGTGTGTGTATCTGTTTGTGAGGGCTTATTGTATATTTGCTGTATATCTCTTTGTTTTCTTGTAGCTCAGCTGCTAGAGCCTGGTGCTGGCAACTCCAAGGTCATGGGTTTGATTCCCAGCTGGGAACACACATACTGATATAATGTATAGCGTGAATAGAAGACTTGTTGAAAAAGAGTGCTTATTTATCAAACAATAAAACAATTACAGCTTTCTTCTGAGCTTCAGAGACTCATACACTGATAATTGCATGTCCCCATCCGTTTATGACCAGTTCTCCTTCTGACATACAGTTTCAGGGCAGGATGAAGTGATCTGAGCTGCTTCTTGTCTATTTGAGAGTATGATTTAGTGACACGAGGTCATTAGGAAACCCCAGTGCGGACTCGGATTGTTTCATTTGGCTGTAGTTTGCGGCTTGGGAGTTTTCACTGAGAGATTTGGCCTCTCTGGACAGGCACTTCCTGCTCTGGGACCTTCTTCAGTTTACTACTTCCTTCTTGTGCAGACAGGTGGACCAATGGGGTGTCAGATCACCGTCAGATCTCTGTATGTATTTGTCAGGCTGTTGAATAAGGGTGCTGATGTCTCAGGCTGGGCCGCACACATTCAGACTCGAGTGACTTAGTCTTGAGGCCCGTTCACGCCAAGAACGATAACTATATTAGCATCCACCATCAGACGATATCGCTCTGTTTGTTCTAATGGTGTGTGGACACCAAAAGCAAAGCGAACATTTGCATTGCGTTAACTCACTATAGTTTACTCGCGGGATTACTTGTTTTTCAGGAGTCTTAACGCTTAATGCATCATCATCATCAACAACATTTCTTTTTGCCATTTTTTTTCGTCATCAACCATGTTGGAAATAAATACTATTGCTGCTCTGTTCATGTAGAGGGTATGCACGTGACGTCACCATCGGCCGGAGTGACTGCGGTCACGCCCACTGAGTGGCAAAAAGACTGAAAGGCAGCATTGGTTTACAGCGTGAATGCAGCGAAAAACACACAAAACCAGGCCCGGCGCCAGAGGGTGGGTTGGGGGAGGCTTGGCCACGCACCCAATGGACATCCCTGTGCCCCCCTCCAGACCGAGGGGGACGGACTTGATAATAGCATGTATTTTTCTCACTCAGACCACTGCCGCCTGCTGCTTCTGCTACTGGCTGCTTTTAGAGGGAAAAGCTGCCCATAACTGCTGGTCAAGTAAGAATAGCATATTATTAGCGAAAAAGAGTTGGCAAAAGATCCAGTGCGTATCTGTATTTGCGCTCGTCAAATACAGAAACGTGTTTTCGCTTCGGTGAATAATGTAGCCAATCACAGACCTGTTTGTTGATTTCTACAACACAATGGCCAATCACAGGTGTTGAAGTTAGAATCCACTCACCGCTCGAGTGTTTGTCCAGTGCAGAGTTCTGCACGTGCGCTAATCCTCTCTAAGTGTAGACATGATGTAAATAAAAGATTCATTGTGTCGTCAGCAGGGCCGTGCACAGACATTTTGAGGGGCAGTGGCCCAAACCAAAAAAAGGGGCACTATAAGGGGGTTGAGTATCATCTTAATATAGAGAATGAATAACAAACCTTTTACAATCATATTGTAAAAACAGTTGTTAGGTTTTAGTGCTAATTCAATTTATGTTGTTGTAATTATTCCAAAAAGTTGATTCTGCGCTAATTTGATCTCATATTTAATGTTTTTAAAAATGTTGTAGATTTATGTAGCAAATCGCTAAAACTAACTCGGTTTTGTTCAAGGTAATTAAAGCAACAGTTTTTCAACAACAGAAGAATATGTAAAAGTAAGGTATTTGGGGTAAAAGGCACAATAACTAACATGATAATAAATAGTTAGCTGACTTTTCCATTTGTTGACATAACATGGTTAGATTCAGATGGGAAATATCATATATTAAGTTGGGTGTCCACCTTAGAGATAATCATCATATTTATAATGAAACCATCATATTTAAAATACGATATTAATCATATCATATAATAAAGTATATTTTAATTATTTGTTACTACTGTAAAGCTTTATTAAAAATTATTATATATTTAATTGAATTATCATTCAATTCTTTCAGAATCTTTACATTTTTAAATAATTTGGTTCTGTATTTTTTTTAAATATACTTTTATAATAACATATTTTAATGACAGTATATTTATTGAACAATAATGAATTCTTTTATTTATCAAAAATAAACAGAAAATAGTAGTGATTGTTTTGAACAAGTATTAACTAAGACATGATTTAAACATTATTTTAGCTGAAGTATTTGTATCAGTACTGTGTCTTTTGCCCTATGCTGGTTTGACCCTGCGTGTCTGTGGGGTAAAAGGCCCCCCTCGCCACCTCATACATTTATAAGATTTTTAAACAAACAAACCTACTATGGGAAAGTATTGCGATATATTGTGACATGTTATTTAAATGGTACTGTAAGATACATCAGCAACTCCCATGGTATTTTTTTACATTATATATTTATAATAATACCATATTTAGAGTTTGTAAGTGCCAAAGCCCTTTTTCCGATGGGAAAATGGCGTCGATGCATACCCTCTGTTGTGGAAGTCCCAAATACGCCGGAAAGCCGAACGCCGACCTGTCTGGGTTCACAGCACCAACCAGAGGTGCACACAACTCGGTGGATTTCACAGTCTTCTCCAGGAACTGCGCCTGGATGACACTTCCAGCGCTACTTCAGAATGACAGGTGCCCAGTTTGATAACGTGTAAATAAGCTCTTCGCTGATTGGCTTGCGCCACAATGCATCATGTGAATTTTCCAACTTGCGCAGAAGACGTGATTGAGGCGACTCTTATGATGGAACTTATTGACACGTTATCAAACTAAGCACAAAGAACGCCTCAATCGCGTTACCATTCGCGTCAACCTATTCACTTCATTCGTGCCGCCCGTCGCAAATTCTCGTCTTTGCATTGACTTTGTATGCAATCTACTCGCGCAAATACCACACCAATGAGTTTCACCAATTTACCTACGCTGTCAACCCACTGATCTATTTAAATGGCATCAGGCAGTGAAAGCCACCGGAAGTGTTCGAGCCATCTTACTATTCCCTGTGACAGAGGGCATCGTTAATTTACAGCCAAAACATTGACCTAAAATCACCTGATTTGGAGCGTCTCACAGGATTAATTAGTTAATGGACTAAAATTTGTTGTGAACATGGGAACACAACTGACAGCGCTTTCAGTGTCAGGACACAGAAAACCCCTTAACTGTTAACCCTGGCATCCTGGCCAAATTTGCCCATTGGCCTCCTAATAATCCCCATATACCGATTGGCTTGATCACTCGGTCTCCTCTCCACCAATCAGCTGGTGTGTGGTGGGTTTTCTGGCTCAATATGGCTACCGTCGCATCATCCAGGTGGATTCCCCCCTTCCATGTAAAGCGCTTTAAGTGCCTAGAAAAGCGCTATATAAATGTAACAAATTATTATTAAATGATTATTATTATTAAAAGGACAAGATATTGCAGCAGACATTCAAACTGATTTTTCAATTGTGAACATAGGACTGACCTAACCTTCAGTAATACAGTAAGCTTCAATCAACAATATCAATTGAGAACAAACATATGTTTACATTGCTAAGAGTGGTTGCTAAGGGCGGTCATACAGCCGTGTTTTATCGTGAATTAAAATTCCCGACTTTAACCAAATAACCATTTACATGCTAAGGTCGCTTGCATCGTAAGAATGTACAGGGAGACTTCAGATATAAAACTCATACTAGGGGCGTGGTGGCTTCACTGTTTATGACTTCAACCTCACGCCGCCATTTTCCTCCCCAGTTCTGCATTAGCCTTCATGATGTCACAAATATGAATTCTGAGACAGTCACGTGTGGGAGTATATAAAGGCTTGATCGCGTGCTCATTTTGTAGGTTTGAAGTAGTCAGTCTGCAAAGTGTGGTGTTAGTGCGATACAACTGTGTTAACGATACAACGTGTTAACCATAACTGTGTTAACCATACATACAATGATGTTATACAACTGTTACATCATGGGACAGCTAATTTGTCATCCAAGGGCAGCGTAAGATAGAAGAATGTTGAACCCTGTGTACTACTCAAAATCACCCCCATCACGGATGAAAGCCATCCTCATCGGCTTGATGAGATGCCCGTTGGGGCTGGTGAGGTAGATGATGGCAGGGAGAGATGAGACGAGGAGAAAGATGAAGAGGTTTTGGAGGTGGCATTCTAGAAGAAAAAAAAGTACAGCATTGCTAAGGCTGAGAAGTTGTACCACCAGAGTAAGTTGCTGTGTCGAGAACATACCAACCTGAGCCATATTGATGTTAAAATCACGTGACCGCGTTATGAGTTTATTATTTGACTGGAGTTCTCAAAAAGTCACTTTACTGTTTGCATCTAGATGATACAAGTATTGATTAATATATGATTCTTCAGTGTTTCTCAATCAATCACGCACACACACACACACACACACACACACACACACACCAGGTTCACTATCTTTGTGGGGACTCTCCATAGACGTAATGGTTTTTATACTGTACAAACTGTATATTCTGTCCCCTCACAAAACATTCTGCATTTTTACATTTTTAAAAAACATCACTTAGTATGATTTATAAGCTGTTTTCCTCACGGTGACCAAAATGTCCCTATAAGGTCATAGATTTTGAATATTGGCATCTTTTTAGGGACATTTTGTCCCCATAACTTAGGGTTTACCTGAGCCACACACAAACATTGTCATTAACACACTAGGCATTTCATTTTAAAGTGACAGTTTAACCCTCATCCCTGTTACATGTATGCCCTGTCTTATGTGTTTTGATTTAGTGTTTTGTTACTTTGTTTTCCCCAGTTTGATTAATCAGTTATGTCATTCACCTGTGCCTCGTCCTTCACCTGCTCCTTGTTATCCTCATTTGCTCTGTGTATATAAGCCCTCAGTTTGCCCTCAGTGTTTGTTGGTTCTCGTTCAAGTTTTACGTGTCTATGAGTTTTTTATTAAAGTTCCTGCTTCCTGTTCTCCTTCGTCTCTGTGCGCTTATCTCCCACATGTAATTGTAACAGAAGAACCGACCAAGACAGTTTTTTTTTCCAGCGTTTTCTCCTCTGTTTTGTTTGAGTTTTCCCCGTTTCCCCATGGCCCTTCCCGAAGTTCAGCTTCTCTGCCTGGAGCAGGGAGACCGTCCGCTGGAAGCACACACTCGGGACTTACTACAGCTCGCGTGCCTTACCTGTTTCCCGGACCGCTCGCTCTGTGTTTTCTACTACACCGGCCTGAGCGAGCGGTCCAAAGGAAGATTTTGCCACATTCATGGAGTGGGTACTGGTAAATAACCACTCTCCATGTACCATTGGCCCCGCTGAGGAGGACAGCATTACCAGTCCCACTCCACCACTGCCAGAGACCAGCCAACCACCACCAGCGAGTGACTCAACGGAGGAGTTGCACGAGCCCACCGCAGACCGTGGGGACCGGCCACCCGCGAGAGACGAGCCCGTACCGAGGACAAGGACGGAGTGTGTCAACGCCTCAGAGCCTGAACCACCAAAAAGGTCTGACCAGGTGCGTGAGCCGACAACGCTGTATATCGCAGAGGGAGTTATTGTGGAGTTCGAGGGCTGGGAGGAAAGTCCCGCCCACAACACCGCCGCTGTGGATGAATTGCAGGAAGTCACTGGCAACTATATTGAAGAACTGGGGAGTGTTTTTGAGGCAGACCTGATAGACTTTTTTGGAGAGGTTTTTCCTGTGGCCCCTGTCTCTCCAGCGACTCCTGTTTCTCTAGTGTCTCCTGCCTCTGAATTCCCACCCAGCCTCCCTCTCCCACCTCCTCTGTCGGTCTATTCCTCAGTCCTCCCTTCGTTGCTGTCCTTCTGCCCCTCTGCTCCGCCCACACGCGGTGTGGACACGCCTAGTGTATTCAGGCCACCAGCTCTGTCCCGCACTGAGGTTCCCCTGTCTCCGCCTCCAGCCTCTGTGCCCCCTGCTTTGCCTCAGCCCGTCTACACTTCGGCGCCCCCTCGGCTCCACTGGAAACCAGCGGTCATACGGCTTCTCCGGGCTCCCTCGTCTTTCTGGCTCCGCCTTGGTCAGTCGTCGACCTGCCTTCACCTGCGGCTTCAACTGGCTCCGCCTTCCCTTCAGCTTCGCCTTTGTCCTCGGTCCCACCGATTCAGCCGCTGCCCTCTGGTTCCCCGGTTCCACCTCGAGTGCTCGTCGCTGCGGTGCCACCTCGGTCTCCAGGACCTTCTGCCTCGCGGGGGCTCATCGGCTCATCGGCTCCATCAGTGGCCCTTTCTCCGTTGGTCGTCCCCAGGGTGTCATCTACCTCCCAGTCGACTCCTCCATGGCTCCTCCCACCATCGACTCCGCCCTGGGGCCTTGTCCTGGCTGGTTTTTGGCACACCATCTGGCTCCTGCTCCTGGCTTCCCTCTGGCTCCTCCCTTTCCACATCTCCCCTTGGACTCTGTTTACTTCCCCAGACTGTCTGTTTCCTTTTGCTCCGCGCCCTCCTCCTAAGCCCCCACCCTCCCTCCCTCCTCAGTTGTTCTTGTTTACGGCGCGAGGACGCGCCTTTCCGGGAGGGGGCGATATGTTACATGTATGCCCTGTCTTATGTGTTTTGATTTAGTCTCTGTTACTTTGTTTTCCCCAGTTTGATTAATCAGTTATGTCTTTCACCTGTTCCTCGTCCTTCACCTGCTCCTTGTTTTCCCTTATTTGCTCTGTGTATATAAGCCCTCAGTTTGCCCTCAGTGTTTGTCGGTTCTCGTTCAAGTTTTACGTGTCTATGAGTGTTCCTGAGTTTTTTATTAAAGTTCCTGCTTCCTGTTCTCCTTCGTCTCTGTGCGCTTATCTCCCACACGTAATTGTAACAATCCCTCCCTCGCATTTTGTAACAAATCCTTCCCTCGCGAGTCAAAATTACCCGAAGACCTAAAATTATATTAATTTGGGGGGTTTTTTTGTCCAGAAAGCTTTCATTTCACAAATATTTTTTTTCTATTTTTTTAAATGCATTTTTTTGTTATTTTTGATTTTATCTACATTTTAAATAGATTTTGCCAATAAATAATAAAGAAATAATAATTTAAGCACATTCTTTCAACTTAAATTCAAAATAACTCACAATTTCATGCATAACCGTTTTAATTTAGCTCAAAATATCTCACATTGGGTGTCTTTGCCGACCTCTTGTTGATATTTCATGACTCTTGCCACTATATGGAGCAAATGAGCATTTTAGCATTTTTAGTTTGAATTTTGAGCCTTTTTAGGTTTTTCTATGTGTACTGAAGCGTTCCTCGCATTCCTAAGGGGGTCAAATTGACCCGTGAGGGAAGGATTTGTTCGTTTTTTTTAATTTTCAAGCACAAAACTCCTCGAATCCAGTCAATCTTTTTTTGTGTATTCGTGGTTTAAGTGCAACAAAACTCCTAGGGTCTTGGACCACTCTGATGAACACTGAATTTCGGGTGAAAATGACCCGAGGGAAGGAAATTAAATTGATTTGATTGAACGTTGTTTCATTGCTAAACTGGTCAGTATTTGAACATTTTAATTAATAAATTATTTCATCGTTTAGAGAAGTTTGATTTTTCAAGATATCAAATAAAAAGTGCCCCTAAACGAAGAAATCCTCTTATATGTGGTTGCAGTATTTTATTCATAATTTGCCTTTATCTCCATTTTAGATCTTCAGGAAGCTCCACGCAGTATCCCACCCCACTGCTGAGGCTCAGCTGGAGCAAGAGGTCCCGCAACCTATGGTCTACGACGTGGCAGTACGTTCATCAGCAGATGGTGACACTGACTCTCCAGCGAGTCTGTCAGTGGATGGTAACCTTGAGTCTGCAGTGAACTCCGCAGCACATAACAACTTTGACACTGCAGTGAGTCTCATAGCACATGAGGACATTAACTCTGCAGTGTGCAGGAGTCCCAAAGTAGAAGGGGATATTGACTGTCCCACAGAAGAAGATGTCACTAAGGGTAAGATTACTGCCATAAGACAAAACAGCTGTAACATTTATTTAGGTTTTCATCATTTTAATCACCATTTAGCTTTTTTGTAGTTCACTTATCTTGTGCCAGCGCAAGCCCTCTTTTGCCATTAAAAAACTACTGTCAGGATTTACTAAAGACACGCAGTGATAAATTAGCGCTGAAAAGGCATGGACAGGGTTATTTTTGCGGCTGACCTTATTGCATATGCATTTGTAGGAGTTTCCCTTTCAGACGCAACATTTATGTGAGGAGAATATTTAAATGAATCACGCAAGGTGATTTACTGAGGTTTGCGCTCATCAATTTACTAGTGTTTGCACCATTATTTACCGCCCAAAAAGCCAGACGCTAACTTGATAGTTGGCCATTATGATTTTGCTGTGTCTGTGTTCTTTCATTTGCGCGTTGTCAGTAGATCACACAGAACTGTCCACTCCCACCAGCGCTTTTTTAGAATTGCGCTCTCACGCTAATTTGCCCTGTTTAGTAAATTACTAAAAATTTAGTGTGTCAAATTAATTTTAAAATCACTTGTAGTCTCTTAAATGATATTAAAAAAATAATTTAAAAAAATAATAATAAAAAAATACAAGAATTTGAAAATGTTAAATGATGTTTTATTAACAAAGTTCGGGAGGAGCATGTTCAGATAATTGACACAAGTGGGAGCACTCAGCTAATCAACAATAAGAGGTATATATAAGCAGCAGTCCTACCTCCGTTCGTTGACAGTCTAACAGCATCCCTCCACCATCCCTCCACCACCCCTTCTCCGCCCCTTCTCCACACTTTTAGTTCTAACCACTTACAAACACGGCGGGGGGGGGGGTACTCTGGGTCCGGACAGCACGCCAAATACGCATTTAAATTTACTCTCCATAAATTATATGTATGTGTGAACTTGTGAATTAAAAAACAAATACAAATGAAATTACATTTTATTTTATGTCAATTATTTTAATGTCAATTATTTTTTTCTTCACTTTTAATAGATGACATTTGCTGGCGGTAAAAATCCGGTGACATGCTGGGTGATGGTGGATTCGGCTCTGTGCATAAAGGAATTAGCATCATGGATGGTCAAAATGTATTACACTTTATAACCGCAAGCTCTTTTAAATGAAACTGTTTTAGGATTAACATCACCTCTGTGCACATGTTAATTGCTAATTCTTTGTTTTATTAATCAGGTGGCTGTGAAATTTGCCCGAAAGACATCACACACAAAAGAGATCAGGACTGTGAGTAGACTACGGCCCATTTTTTTCTCTTCTCATTCACTTTTCAATTTATAATATGTTATATTCATGTTAATAATGGATGACAAATGATTTTTCAATAGGCAAACTGCCTTTGACTAACAATTTGTAGGCTACATCCTTAAGGATTAACTATCCTATTTTCTTTCTTTTAGCCTTTTCACCCCAAACCTCTTCCTTTAGAGATCACCTTGGCACTCATTGCCAATAGGGGTGCCAGCTGTCGCAATATAATTCAGGTGCTGGACTGGCAGGACTGCCCAGACCACTACGTCATGGTCATGGAGCGCCCCTTACCTAGCATGAATATGGGTACATTTCTGAAACTCAACCGAGGGTACCTTGACGAGCACAGAGCACGGCACATTATGCTGCGGCAGGTTATTTATGCTGCTAATGTTTGCTGTTACCAGGGCGTTTTCTATCGCGATATCAAGCTGGACAACCTGCTTGTGAACCCGAGCATGCTGGAGGTCAAATTAATCGACTTTGGCTGCGGGGACCTCATGAAGGATTCTGCCTACAAGTCCTACTGTGGTATGTATTATGCACCAAACTAATTTGCTCACTCAGATGCATCCTGTACAGTCAAATGCTTGTGTTATAAACATCAGACAAAATCTCTTTCCTTCAGGCACAAGACTGTACCCCCCGTAGAGTATTTTGACACAGACAGGTACCATGCGAAACCCGCAACAGTGTTTTCACTAGGGGTGCTCCTGTTTACAGTGCTGCATGGATATTTTCCAACAGCCCACAACATGGACCAGTTCACCAACAATGACTGGTCCAAATTTCTTGTGTCACAAGGTGAGATGTTAATCAAAGAACAAATGGTTAAAGATAGCAAGTGTTCAGTTTAAGGTAATAATCAAATTTCTCTTTTTGCACAGGCTTTCATGCAGGCTTTCAGCACAGGCTTCTTCTGGAGCAGATGCATTGTCATGACTGTTTTTTGTTGGTTTTGCCTGATAATCACTCACAGAATGCATGTCATCGATGAGAAGTATATTTATACTGTATAAAATATGTTTTCCTATGTTCAAAGATTTAAAATCAGTTCTTCAAGAATGCTACCTTTTTTATGCATGTCTTTATATGCTGTTTTTTTGTTTTTGTTTTAGTGTGTTGATAAAGCTTGTTTATGTTTTTGTTTCAGGTCACTGCATTGGAGAGAAGAAGAAAACGCCCAGCCAGTTGTGTCTGGTAGGCTGACATGAGTGGCCTTTCCATCCCTTTACTTAGGCCTTATTACTTGCTTGTAAATATTGTAAATAGTTGTACACATTTTATACATCCCCCCCATTTATTACTAGTGATATTACTTGCTTAGGGATGTTTAAATTTTGTATATAGAGTTTTAATATATATTTATATTTAGAGTTATATGTTTAAAATGTTATATCATCCCTATAATTTTTGCCTTTCATTGAGCAAATAAGGCTGTTTTCACGGCTGGTAAGAGAGAGAGAGAGAGAGAGAGAGAGAGAGAGAGAGCATACGACAGGCTGCACTATTTTCCTGTCAGTGTTGCCGCGACCATTCCCCATGCGTGCTTCAGCACCAGTGAGAGCAGTTCCCTAAAAGAGCTTACACAGGTAAAGCTTGTGTCTTTTTAAAGATGACATTCTACCTGTGTGTTTCTGGATTTCTGGTCCTCATTGATGGCCACGATCACGGTCTCACATGCCTGGGCATAAGCATGCTGAGACGGTGTTCGAGGGTGATTCAGGTTTTCGCATTAGAACATGACCACGTCGGCACGCTGGTCGAGTCCCCTCTGCTGTTGGCCAGCCGCCGCTTGTGTGTAAAAGCACAGCCGCAGGTCTGCTCGACACTCTGGGAGACCAAGGAGATCAGCGAGAACTTTCCACCGAGCAAAACCCGGACGGACCTCTCGCTCCTCAGTGTGCCATCAAGCTGCCGGGCTGCAGCATGGTGCGCTGTCCCCTTGCCTATTCCCCGTTGTAGGGAGCTGGTGGCCACCAGGAGAGGTCTACTTTGGTAAAATAGTTTGGGTGACCTGAGGAGGGGAGGGCTTTTCCTTCGGGGAACCAACCCCCCTAGGGCCCCTCCCCCTCTAGCACATCGCAAGCTGTGCAGATTCCGGATGGAATGGCTGATTTTTCTTATTTGGGAACCTAGCGTTTCGTTCGGGGCTCCAGCTGAGGATTAGATGTCAACTGCTGCATCGGAGAGAGGCTGTTATGCTCTGGAAATGAGGATGATGCTGAGCCCACTGTAATGGTGTGTGCTTATGCTGAATCAGATTCAGAGTTAACAGCCATGCTTTCCCGGGTCTTTCCCGGATGTGCATGGAAAATTGGCAGTATGGAGCTATATTGGTGTCAAAATGTGGAACGCCAAAAGTGCCAAAATCTGCATAAAAAGGTTTTTACTCGTTCACTACCCTCGACGGTGGGGTGGCTGTGGCCACCTCCGCCCTGCATGTGAGGAGCACTCTTAATGCACGAGGGTAGTTCTGAGCAGGGGGTTGAGCTGCGCATGTTGACTGACTGTGATACAAGTCACGGCGCAGGCCCTCAGCCAGACAATGTCCAGAAACGCCCTCTGGCTTGCCTTGCAGAGGTGCGAGTGGTCGTCAAAGTACGCTTTCTCACAAGGTGGCCTTTTCGGCGACACCTGTCGAGAACTGGGCCCAGCAGTTCTCCGCAGTCGGTAGCAGAGGCAATCAAGAGCTTACCCTGACGTACCGTCAGAGTCCCTCGTGGGCCGCCCCTCAGTCTACTCGTCGCCAAGGGCGTCGCCCCCTGCGAAATAAAACAAACAAACTCCGGCACAGCCTGCTCTACTGTGTCCACCGCAGGAAGACGACACCACCCATCTCTCCTGCTGTTTAAGCGGTCGGTGAAACATCACCCCTGAGATGGGCGACCCAGAGATGGCCGGGGATGCTCTTCCCCAGAGGAGGGTCGGGCAGATAATCTTTTGATTATCTTATGAATCTTTGATCTCTGCCCACCCGTGGAACGAGGTAAGTGTTGCACAGCACACTCAGACCCCGCCGCGGGCTGCCTCCAAGAGAGAGCCCCCACAGCACTGTCCGTGCATTCCACCTCGCTGTCCCACTGGGGGTACTCCTGTGGTCTTGCTTGCACTGTCTCTGCAAGCCTGGCTAGCGGTCCCCATTCCGTCTCGCGGACTCATTTGGACCATGAGGCTCAGCTATGCAAATCAGTTCACCCGGCGTCCCCCCAAGTTCAGGGGCATCCAGTTCGATTTTTAAATTGGAGCTTTCACAAGCTACCGTTCAAAATGCTCATGCAGAAACGCATTTTCGACTGCATCCGTTCCCAAGATTGGAGACTTTTTTGCACTTTGCATTCGAGGGACAAAGCATATCAGTACAAATTCCTGCCCTTTCTGGCTGTCCCTGTCTACCCACGTCAAGGGGGCTTTTTCAGAGGCTTCTGGGGCATATATGGCAGCCGCAGCGGCAGTAACACCGCTCGGCTTGCTTCATAAGAGACCGCTTCAGTTTCCTCTGGGCTCTGTTACAGTAACTGGGTTGTGTTCACAGTATAATACGTAGTAAAAAAAGCTGTTGAGGTCATTTCAGTGGTTTTCTAGAGATAGATAGCAGTCAGCAGCACAGTGTGACAGCATGAGAAAACTGAGAACAGGAAACCAGACATGATGATGAAGGGAGCTCACACTTTTACAGGTGGAGAAAGAGTGGCAGAGAGAAAAAGAGAGACAGAGGTGAAGTTCTGGAGGAAACAGCTGTTGGTCGGATACCTCAGGAAATACAATGACATAGAAGAAATCGTGCTGTTTAAACCCCCACGTCCTCTTTGCTCTTGATGTCTATAAGGAGATCTGTGTGCATGATGAAATTTACACCTAACTCCATACCCAATAATAATTACTTTATTCGAGTCATTAATTGAACATGTCTGTCATGTGAGCAGTCTATGACCGTCCATCCTGTTGCAGTTCATCATGTGCTGTGTGTGGTCCAGTCACGACCTGTGTGCGGTTTCACGTGTTTGGGAGTTCTGTGCCTCTATCTGTCCATCTGTGTGTATTTGTTGCCTGATCCAGTTCCCAAATTCACAGGCTGAGAGAGTAAAGTGGGTTGTGTCCAGTTTCTCTGCCAGAGCAAATTCTAAAGCTGGAGTGAGAGGTCAGATCAATCAACAAACACTCACTCGCATATATGTTTCACGCCTCCGCTGCAGGGCCACCAGCAGTCAGATATATAATGTGTTAGATGCTGGTGTTTGATTAGTCCAATATCCATTTATTAACCCAGAAAATGTGTCTATGTTAAGAATGGAATACTAGCACACTGTTTACTGTGCAGTATACACTGCCAGAAAATGTCTTTTTTTATTTTATTTTTTAGATATAAATATGGTTATTTTGAATCAAATTTTCTTTTTTTTTAGGACTCCTGTGGCGCGCTTGGTAAACACCCGCAACAGCTTAGACAGCAACATAGTGTCTGCCCAGATCCGGCCCACATTTAGTACGCATGAAATCCACATGTACCAGATGTGGCCTGGATCTATGCCGACACTTTGTTTCTATGTTTTGACACTATGTACACTATGTTTCTGTGAGTCAGTTCAATTTGAATGCATTGCATTGTGGGATACAATAGTATTCACTGTAGAATGTTCTTGTATTTCTTTTATTTTTTAACGTAAGAGAGGGTGTGGCCAATTTTTTTAAAATGCTGTTTTTAAAACAGCTGTACAATCTGATATTTGTTATCATAGTATTTACATTTATTATCGTAATCAAAAACACACTGGTTTGTAGCGCATATAGTGTTACTGTTTACCGAACTGTTATTCTAGTTATTTACCTAATGGCTAATTTAATTGAATGTGGAAGACTTGCACATTCACAAGAAATAGCATACTTCCATGCTTTGGCAAGTCTAGGTCATCTGATACTGTATACTACAGAAATAATATAGTGCGGTATGATTCTGTGGTCAAGTAAATACAAAAAAACAAAACAAATGTAATTCCTACCTGAGTAAGTTAGTTCATGCAAGAATAAAAAAAAACAATAAAACAAAGTGAATTCTATATTAGTTTACTCAATTTAAGCTTGTGGAAATTAAAACGTAAAAATCAAATAAAACCAACTTTCTGATACTGGTGTTCCCATCATGCATTGGGTCATGAATAATTAATAAGGTTGCATTTTTCACTGCTTTCCACACTGTAAACCCAATTAAGTTGGCAAAAACCCCCCCAAAAAATTGAGGCAATCGGTTGCCTCATTTTTTTAAGTTAAAAAATGTAAAGTTTAAGTAAGCAGAACGTGCAGATTTTTATTTTGTAATCATACAAATACATAGTGGAACACATAGTGGAAACTTGACTAGCTTTAATCAGCTAATTCTATAAATGCCACCTTGCTAATTGGTTACACAATGCTTTGGTAGCATTACTAAGCTCATGCTCACCATGATGGAAACCCTACAAAAAACAGAAACAGAAACTCTTCTAAACTAGCATAACAAAACATTAAATATGACTAAATCTCCCACTTAACGTTAATCTTGCACACACACAAAAAAAACATAATTTAACACTTCATTTTGGCATTTACTGTCCCTTTTGAGTGTCATGGCAAAGCATGCTGGGAAATAGAAATCTCAGCACAGTTTTGGTTAAAGTTTGTCTAAATTAAAAGAAACAAGTTCATAAAACTCAAAACAATGAAACAATTCAGATTACTTTAAATGTGTCAGTTTTGTGAACTCAAAAGAAAAAGTTCTAAATACTCATAAAAGATAATTTGTTTGAACTAATTTGTTTAATTTGAGTTGGCTCTACTCAAACCAGTTCATTATTTTGAGCGTTAGGGTTTACAGTGCAGCTTTATTTACTGTTTTATCATTGCATTTGTTGTTAGGTTTAGTAACTTGCTGTTTCGTGACATCTGGAGTTCATTTTCTGCTCAGAATGACGCATACATACTCAAAAATGGTCCAACGAATGTTAGTGTTATTGTGTATTGTGTACCAAGCACTGAGGTCTCTGTGTTCGAGCGAGTAGCACATTACTTCTATTATGTAGATATGTAGTCTAAACAATATGCACTGTTTTATTTACTTAGATATTCTAATTAAAGCATAAACTTTAAAAGTATGGCTTAATTCAGTGTTATGTTTTTTGAGTAAAATATACTTAGTATTGCTAAGTAGAAATTACTCAAACTTTATGGACAAGTTAAAGTTACTTATTTTCTTTGTTAATTTTACTTAACTTGATAGATTTATCTGTGTGTAAAAACGTGCAAAAGTAAAATTAAGTAAATTTTACCAAATTTTTATTAAAAAAATTTTTTTTAGTGGCATTAGAAGGAAGAGAGAAGTGTCCTTAAAATTTCTTCAGCATGTTGAGCAGGTGTTTAAACCCAGTGTGCAGGTGGATACATTCAAGTATAGTATGCTGACAAATCAGACTGTTTGCATCCTTTAAAAAACGATTTCCCACTCAATGCGTGTTTAAGCAAAACCATTACCGTTTTGCAGTTCGTGTCCTTAAAGGAACAGTTCACCCTAAATCTGTCATCATTTACTCACCCTCACGTCGTTCCAAACCCATACGTCATACTCTCTGTGAAATACAAAAAGAGAAGATAGGCAGACTGAAAGCTTCAGTCACTATTCACTTACTTTGTATGAAAGTGAATGTTGACTTGTGAATGGAGATTTGTGAATACAGACTATTTTGTTAAACCTAAACCTTTTCAGAAATCTTGATCTCAGTGGTTTAGGTGGAGCTGATCCGTGTTTGAGTGTGTGTGTAGTTTTAGCTATAGCACTCACTTTCCTCTCAGGTCAGGAGTTATGGAGCTCATGGGTCTAAAAACACACCCTGCCTGCCGTTCCGTGGCCCTATAAACATTAAAATCTGCTTGTTAAATTTTAGTAAGTGCCGAAAGGTCCAGCAATGGATTCTCCTGCTGTGATAGCCATTGAGATTCACCTAGAGTTCAATCACTGAATCATAGTGTGAAATCTGTGGCATTGATATCTAATCTTGAGAAGGCCATGGGTGGTCATTTTTGAGGATGAAATGTGGACTCTCACACACACACACAAATACACACACGCACGCACGCACGCACACACACACACATACACTTCCACTGACTTGTATTTTTTTTAAATCTGAGCTAATGAAATTTTCTCTCCCCTCACACAAACT
>CM077197.1:40503802-40558802 GCA_039654625.1 Rhinogobio ventralis | reverse complement strand
GGCGGTGCACAACGTGTGTACTCTCTGCTTATTACACACACAGGGATGCGCAGCAGCACACACACATTTTTAAATATAAAAAATTCCTCGCAAATTCCTCCATGTAAATAGCGAATCCGCCATGGTACAAGCACAACTGGCTTTTAAAGGGAATGGGAGATGAGACTCTGAATGGTTTATTGCACGTTACGAAACACACCCATGATTCATTAAGAGAATAGATACAACCCTTTTAGACCATGCACCGGGTGCACGCAACCGTTTTTTCCATCGTAAACTAGCAAAAGTGGGATTCGGACACGCCCTAAGTGCACCTGCAGCAGTGCTTCAGACCATGCACTCAGATCGTTAAAATAGGGCCCTTAAAGTCACCATTAAATCAAAGTTAATGATTCTTGTTTTTTTATGTAATATTTTTTTAATATTGCAGTATTTATTATAATGATATATCTGTGCACATCATTATTTTTTTTAATTCCTGTGCTCCTCCTAATCAAAATAACTTCCCCTCTCTCTATCAGCGACGTCTCTTCTCTGATGACGAGGGCGGGGCAACCTGTCACTCACATGAGATCCACCAATAGCAAACCACAACCATCCAATCAATTCCCCATGGACAAAATCAAGCCCCACCCCACATTTGTTCTTGTTCCAGAAGCCGCTTCACTACGATGTAGGTCACAACAGAAAAGAAACGATGGGCCAACTTCCATTTCATGCTGACTTTAATTTAGACTTTGTAAGACAATGTCCAAACCCCCTGTCTCTAAGAAACGCAGGCTTCAGCGTGTGTCTGTAGGTGTATGGTGACTCTCAGAGAGCGTGGGTCCAGTGTTTGATCTCTGATGTGAGAGAGCGCTGGGCTCTTCTTCACTGCTGCTTATCTCTGTGGGCTCTGGATATGAGAGGGCAGAAGGGCAGCTGCTGTATCTGGACTGTTGAAGGATCAGAGGTGATGAAGGGAAGGATAGAGTTCACAAACCCCCTCCAACATACTCTGTGCAAATACATGAGCACAAATGCTTCTAGCAAATGTGTTGCTGCTTTACAAAATGTGTTTTCATTACCGCCAACTGTCTTCTTCAACTACTGTCATTGTGGAGGATTGTTTGAAGGGAATCTTGATTAATGAGTTACTGAAGTTACTGAGGTTTGCTACCGCCACTGTAGTCTCAACTTCAGATGTCACATTCACAGACTCAGTTTCTGAAGCACAATGCACTAACGTTTTCTAAAATTACCAACAGATTCCAACGACCGCCCGCAAATTGCTTTTACAAGCCATTGGGATGAGAACATTTAGTAGTAAGTAAACTGTCCCTGAGCAGAACTGTAAATGCTGTTTCATATTTTCAGATATGTGAAATAAAAATGCCAAAACAAAACTGCGAAGTGGACCAGATTTATGCTGTTTCTCAAATGTCTGGCTACATGAGACTACTACCAAAGTAACGCAATAATGGAAATTAAAGGAATAGTCCACCCAAAAATGAAAATTCGGTCACACTTTACACTGTAGACCTGAATAAGTTGGCAAAACGCCAAAACATTTAGGCAACATCAAAATTTTTAAGTTAAGAAATTCAAAGTTTAAGTAAGCAGAACTGCCAGATTTTTTATTTTGAACTCATACGTATTAATTGCTTATAACTTTAAATGTTTGAGTAAGCTAATTTATACATTTCACTTAAGATCATGCAATCTCAACTTAAATATATTTAATAGGTATGATAATATAGAACATTTAACATGTATCTGTTCTCAAACTAAGCTCATGCTCCACTCGTCACCATGATGGAAACCCTACAAAAAACCCAACAGAAACTCTTCTAAACTAGCATAACAAAACATTAAACATGACTAAATCTCCCACTTACATTAATCTTGCAATTAATTTTGCCATTTACTCTCCCTTTTGAGTGTCATGGAAAAGCATGCTGGGAAATCGAAATCCCAGCCCAATTTTAGTTAAATTTATGTTTGTCTAAACTAAAAGAGACAAGTTCATAAAACTCAAAACAATGAATCAGTTCAGATTACTTAAAATGTGCCCCTTTTTTGTGAACTCAAAAGAAAAATGGAGTTCTATATACTAATTGGATTCAACTAATTTGTTAGTTTTAAGTTTACCCTACTCAAACCAATTAATTATTTTGAGCATTAGTGTTTACAGTGTAGTTTAGGGTCCAATTCCCACTATTAACTAGGACTTTTGAAATTACTGCTTATTAATAGTTAGTAAGGTAGTTGTTAAGTTTAGGTATTGGGTAGGATTAAGGGATGTAGAATATGATCATGCAGAATAAGGCATTAATATGTGCTTTATCCGTACTAATAAACAGACAATATCCTAGTAATATGCATGATAATAAGCAACTAGTTAATAGTGAGAATTGAACCCTAAACTAAAGTGTTACCTAACACTCTTTCACCATTTACTCACCCTCATATCGTTCAAGACCTGTATGACTTTCTTTCTTCTGTTTCTTCTTTTGTCTTTGTTTTTTGTTCAATGTAAGTCAATGTTTACCAAACTGAACATTCTTCAAAATATCTTCTTTTATGTTCCACAGAGGAAAGTCCAGCTAAATTTGAATCTAATGTACTGTATCCTGCATGCTGTCAATTAACACGGACAATCATTTTGAGTGTCTGAAAAACTGCAGAACACATTTACAGTAAATACACTTATGGTAAAAGTAACTTAAATTGTTCAGTGTCTGTGCTTGATACTTGAGTTGTAAAGTTGTCTAAATAGCTTTTTCACATTTAGTGCTACATCAGCATTGAGGCAACGTGTCTATCATTTGTGCCGCTGTCCACTAGGGGGGAAATCTGTGCTCAGATCAGTGTGTTTGTCTCATGTGTCCAGTCTGAAGGGCTTGTGTGGTGATGGAAAGCTCTCTTAATTGGCAAGTTTTCAGGGATGTGTCATTGTTGTAAATTGTGATTTTCAGTAATGTGTCCCCTGATCCATGACTGTACTGTTCTGCGGCTTAAACCCTACTGTAATGAGAAATTTAACCTTTGCAACCTGCAGAACTTTACACACACAATACTAAGATACTGTGAAATGCATGTATATTTAGACTCACTTGTTGTGTTGTTCATGCAAATTGTATCATGCAATTTTAATGTCAACCAACAAATAGCTATTTAGTCATTGTTTTAGGCTACTGTTATTGCAGTCTTTTTATATATATATTTTTTAATTGCTTTTTATATTACAAAACAAAGACAACATGTTATAACAACACCAACTTATGACATGGAAATGTATTGACATGGACTTATGAAAGGAAAACAATATATACACATATATACCCACAAATACACAAAATAAAAAATACAGGCCCCCTAGTACAAGACGCATCCACCAATACTTTTCTTACATATCTTCTAACATCCCATCAGATATATCCCCATTGTTTTTATTTTCTAAGAGAATCATAAAGGGGTTTCAAGCATTTTCAAAAGCCTTATATCTGCCTTTAATAATATACACTGTAAAAAGTAACAAGTTGACTTTACTTAGAAAAGCTGTGGAAACTGATTGCCTCAAAATTTTCAAGCAAATTAGGTCATAATTTTTGACTTGATACTACTTACTACTACTTTGTAGAGTTAACTTGTGTATTTGTAGAGGTTACCATAAAACTTGAGTACAAGTAACTCAATTTCAAAAGTTCAGTCCAGCTCCCAGAGTGCATTGCGGCATGAATAAATTAATTGCTTTGTTTTACTATTTTTGGCTTTATTTTACCATTTGTCTTTTGTCAGTATAACCCCAATAACGACAGCAAATAAAGTAGTAAAGGTCTTATTAATAATAAAAAATAAAAATAAATAATAATAAAAAAACCTTGTTACCATTGTTGTGGTTCGCATGCTGAATGTTGAAGTCTGTGTGTGACTAAAGTTTGGTCAATTGCAAGATATTGTTACAAATATAGAGAGATTATATCAACCCAATTAAAAGTTTATGCCACAGGTGTTAGCAAAAAATGTTAAGATCATTATTTGACATGAATTAAAATGATTTTATATATCATTAATTCACAAATATATATGTGTGTGTGTATATGTATTACTTCCCTTCCTTAGAAATCAGATAACTATGATTTCTTGTTGCATCGCTGCATCAATAGGAAGAGAATTACAATAATATGAATGAAGTTCCAAGTGCCTGACCAAAGGGAACACTAATCACAATAATGGTGAGAGGAAGTGGAGGAAATGAGTGAAAAGTCAATTAAAAATTGCCCCGCCTCAAAAACCTTTTGCCCGCCTGTTTTTTTTGCTTTAGCAAAATGGAACTCAAACCAGTCAAGTAATGTTTACTTGGGTTTTCTAAGTAACAAAGGCATATTCATTGCCGTCTCCTTTAGCCATCTCCCTATACTTGGTGCCTCCAACTTTTTCCAATGAAACGCTCTAAGATGTTTAGCTTGTAGAATACACAACTATATATTCTCATCTTCTCAGTTTAAGATTACTAGGATATAAATGTAATATAAACATTTTTGGTTCAAGAGGAATAGTAACATGAATTATTTTATCTATCATAGTCTGCACTCCCTTCCAGAATTTCAAGATCTCTTCACACTCCCATACACAATGAAAGAAAGTACATGAATTGCATTTAGGACATATGTCTGTAATATTTCATTGACAAAATAGCATCATTTATAATCATTTTCAGACAAGGTTTAAGATGAAGAAGTTCTACCCACTCCTGGGATTAAACCTCGGCTCTTATATTAGGAAACCAGACCTGTTGTAGTTTAATGGAGCTGGGCTCTCTCACAACTGCACAACACTTACTACAGGAACTATTCTCCAAAACCCCCTTGTTTTTAAGCACTGGCACTCATATTGGGCAGCCATAACTAGGATTATATGCTCCTTGTAATTGAAAACCCAGGCCCTTAAGAATTGGACTATATTGTGTACACGATGTTGTGGAGAAACTTGTGGTTAAAGGATTCTTCAACAGACAACTTTGAAACAGCAGATTCTGTAATACATGAGTTTAGTTTACATGTTTCATACTCTGTTTTGCCCAATCTAATAAGAGCGGCTGTTTTTCAGGCCACCTTAACCCCGTGCTGAACCCTGTAGTTAATACACTGTAGTTATGATTTTACCATCAATCAACAAGCAGGCACCTAACACACACACACATACACAGCTCCCAGCTCTGCCCTACAATTTAATTGTGCCTGAACCCTCATCAGTTTCCAGAACAATCAATCCCACCCCCGTCCCTCCGTCCCTCCGTCCCTCCGTCCCCAGCAGGGCTGTGCTCTTTTCATTACACAGTTCAGGCTGCTCTGCAGGTGGCCACGGTGCCTGGTCCAAATCCCCAACCCTGGACCCCCACCATTTGTCACCTATAGGAAAGAAAAATCACAAATGAGATGTCGCAGTTGTTTCTCGTTGACAGCAAAGAGAGCAAAAGGAGGTTTTGCGTCTTATGATTGTTTCCCATGTGTCCATTCCGGAGTGTCAAAAATGATCTCAAAAATATCTTAAAGGCCCTGTCTACACCTGGTATTAGGATGTGTTTCACAAGTAGACGAGGGAGACACACCCGTTTACACCTGGTGTTTTAAAGGTCTCTTTTGTCCAATTTCAACCACTTCTGTCCTGATTTCTTCAAGGGGAGGGTGGGTAAATATATGTGTTTCTTTTCAGATCTTTCGATCTAATGGACAAAATAAGTTTGCGCAATTTACATATGAACGCGCCCGGACACGATGGAAAACATACAGAGAGCATCAGCTTTCGTTTTTGCTCTGACAGCCGCAAGTGAGTGTTAGAAATCAGGAATGGTGAGAGAACATTGTGCTTGGTACGTTTTTCGTCTTCAAACCAAACTTGGTTCTTCAGCCAGCAAAGTAAATCCTGTCTGGCTAGCGCACTTCACATAATGTTTACGCATTAGGTCAGTAGACAGAGAGTAGATGGTCTTTTGTGGCTGTTCGAACGCATTCGACCACATGAGCGTCTACACTACGAAAGCAATTCGGTCAAATGCGTTTTCAACAACCTCTGGAAGTGGTCGAAAGTGGACAAACTCAAAATGTTTTAGCCCCCGTTTAGACCTTTATTTAGTGTCGTCCACTTGTGATCCAATAGACCAAAACACATCTTAATATCAGGTGTACACAGGGCTAAACTGTGCTCAGATTTATTGAGTCTACAAGTTGCAGATGAACTCAAATATTCCTCATGAAATTCTTCCTGAGCTGTTATCCATGTTCATTTTCCCCGAAAATAAAGTGATATCTCTGTACAAGAACTGGATTAAACCACTTGATTCATATGGATTAATTTTACGATTCCTTTATAAACTTTTTGGATTTTGTTTACCAGGAATTTCATTGGAGGGACAGAAATTATTTTTGCCTTTTATTAAAAATATCTTAATTTTTGTGTTGAAGATTAACAAAATTCTTGGAACAACATGAGGGTAAGTAAACGATGACAGCATTTTATGATGCTGTGTCAGTAGAGTAAACATCCAAGTATGATAGCAGAAACACATATTTATCTAAATACATCAAGATCCAATAAACTGTCATTCAGTTTAAACTTCTGAACATACTCAACTCTTTATATGCTAGTGCTTCTGTCTAAAGTGAAATATAGTATAGATTTACCCACCTCCATGTCTGCATTACTCAGATGAATAATATGAAGGCACATAAAGTGCTCCATCAGAAAACTTTATTGACACAGTGACCCAAAAATAATTTGAAAAGTATGGATTTAGTTGCAAGAGATAACAAAATATAAAACCATGTGTTCAATATGAAGACAAAAAGTATTTGGATGCTTTCTGGCTGTCAAACGTTTGTGGATCATGTTCATGGTTAATGTGGTGATTAGATGTACACCTGTGGTTACTCTGCTAGGACACCTGTGCCATTGAGATGAACCAACTGCTACGTGTATGTTCAGTTTGGTTTAGTTTTTTCGTTTTTTTCCCTGCCTGTGTTCCCTAGTTAGTTTCATTGGTTGTTAATTAGTTCCACACACGTTTCTGTTCAGTTGATCACCCTCCCTGTGTATTTAAGCCCTCAGTTTCCTTGGTTTCATTGTCTGGTATCATCTTTTGCTTTATGTGGTTGTCCGATAGTTTGTTCCTGTATGTTACATTGTGGATTAATAAAGAAGTAATAAAGAAGAAGTTGTTTGGATTCTCCTGCATTGTGCGATTACTACAGAATGCGTGACAGAATACTGGTTTCTACCATGCCAGCTTGAACAAGCATACTCCAGACCCAGAGCCCAGTCAGCCAACCAACCTCCCCACTCTGCATGGAGTGAACACCAGAGCCCACCACGGACGGAGAGCCTGAGCCTGCAGCGATGAAAGAGCCAGATCAGAAGACTGAGCCAACCATTGCCTCGGAGCCCAAGCCCCACCGTGAGTCTGACCAGGTTTGCCGGCAACATTGACAGTCTCCAATGGGGCTGCTCGTGGAGTATGAGGGCATGGAGGAAAACTCCGCCCACACTCCCGTCGTTGAGGGTATGCTGAGTTTGGCCTCTCAATTTACTTATTATGATGAATTAGAAGAGGTTATTTACCTGAATCTCCCGTCCCCACTAGTCCTACCCAGTTCCAAGTCTTCTGTGTCTCTGCTGTTCCCACCCAGCTCCTGCATCTCCAGAGATCCCACCCAGCCTCCTCTTTCAAAGCCTTCCAGTCCGCAGGCCCTGCCTCTGCTGGTTCTCTTCAGTTCCCCAGCTCCTTCTTTGTCTACTCAACCATCCTGCATGGATGCACCTTGGATCTTCAGGTCACCAGCTCCAATTGGCAAGAAAATCCCCTGGCTCCGCCTCTAGCCACCGAGCCCATCCCTCCACCTCGGCTTGTCGACCTGTCGGCTTCACCTTGGCTCACCCCTCCCTTGGCTCCACCTGGGACCATAGTGCTTACGACTCCACTGGGTTCCCTATTCCCTACGGCTTCACCTTGGTCAGACGTCGCTCTGCTTGGTCTCTCCCGCCATCATCTCCTCCAGATTCCTGCCATTCACCTGCTCCACATCTTCCTCCAGAGCCCCCACCCTCCCTCCTCTGTTGGACTTGTTACGGCGAGGGGACGTGCCTTCCGGGAGAGGGGTGTAATGTTAAAGGGTTAGTTCACCCAAAAATGAAAATTCTGTCATTAATTACTCACCCTCATGTCGTTCCAAACCTTCATTCATCTTCGGAATACAAATTAAGATATTTTTGATGAAATCCGAGAGCTCTCTGACCCCTCCATAGACTGCAACGGAATTGCAACTTTTAAGGCCCAGAAAGGTAGTAAAGACGTCGTTAAAATCGTCTATGTGACTACAATGGTTCAACTTCAATGTTATGAAGAAACGAGAATACTTTTTGTGCGCAAAAACAAACAAAAATAACAACTTTATTCAACAATCTCTTCTCTTCCGTGCCAGTCTCCTACGCGATTCATGTAAGCACCACAACACATGCATGTGATCTTGGGATCATGCTCAGGCAATAGTGAGCCGCCGTTCTGCCGTACCTGTAGAACCCGGAAGTGCTGTAGGGGAGCGCAGGGCACAACCTAACGCGGGGTTAGTTGTAACACACATGGTTTAAAACTTTCCACACATGCCAGCATGACGAAACTTAGTGTATTTAAAGGAAGACCGGGGGAGAGAGAAACACTAACCTGGGACTCAACACGAGCAAAGCAAGCAGAGAGGAACTGCACAAACCGACGACTGAACCGAAGAGAGCGCTTTGCTGATTGTTTATGTTTTGTGCGATGTGCACACCATTTTGGTTACTGACTTAAAAGGAAATAAAGAGTACTCACGAGTCCCAGAACTCCGACCCCTCGTCTTCTTCCTCACCTCACTCTAAACATTGTTACAGTAGTGCCGAAAACCCGGGAGGAAGAAGACGAGGGGTCAGGGTTTCTTTATTTCCTTTTAAGTCAGTAACCAAAACGGTGTGCACATCGCACAAAACATAAACAATCAGCAAAACGCTCTCTTCGGTTCAGTCGTCGGTTTGTGCAGTTCCTCTCTGCTTGCTTTGCTCGTGTTGAGTCCCAGGTTAGTGTTTCTCTCTCCCCCGGTCTTCCTTTACCGCAGGCTTATATCCTGTCTCTCCACGCCAGTTACTGCAACAAGAGACAGGTGTTCATCATTTGCACTTGACCTACTTACGTGCCGCTCGTCCTCTGACTCTCTCTCCCGTCACAGACCTCGCTAGGCCACGCCCCCCTCGCCACATTACTAGTTGTCATATCAACAGTATATAGAGAAAAAATTGCGCCAAAATTCAATAGCCTTTGGAAGATATCACTGAACATTTATTTAACCATAGCAAAAGTAAATTTCTTACTTAAGTAAATTTTTCATCTCTATTTTTTTGAGACAAATCTGTTATTATTTTAATCTTATATCTGTTATTTAATAGTTGAGATCGTTCTTTAATGCTGATCTAACCAGCAGAAGACACGAGCCGGGGTTAAATCCCAGTTGAGCAAGTGGGGTGCGTTGTAACTTTTACAAATTCTATTGAGAAACCATGAGAAAAAGGTGAATAAAGACTGAGAGTCAATGTTCAAAAATTATTAATTATTATTATGTTTTGAACTATGCTGTATAGCTGTGTTTAGCGATGTGTTTGTTATCAAACAAATTTTTTTTTTTTATTATTAAAAAATGCCATTATTTTATATGAAAAAATGTATAATTGTATTTTATTGACAAAATATTTTAGTTTGTCTTGTATATTTTTTTGATTATATCAGATAACATTTTAAGCTGTCATATGGTCATGTTACATTGTGCCCCTCACATGTTACAATGTGCCCCACCTATGGGGCATGTTGTCACATTTCACTTCCATTCTTTCGGGGTAAATCAAGAAAAAAGTATATACTGTATTAATGAAACAAAACCACGTAATTGTACTAGACGTGTGAAATTAATGTGGGGAAAATACATACTCTGAACCACAAGTGGATTTACACAAACTGAGAAAGTCAAAAAGCGTTAGGTTGTGCCCCGCTCTCCCCTACTTTGTGAATAGCCCAACAAAGTGAATAGCGTAAGAGAGTGACAGGGAAGAGAAGAGATTGTTGAATAAAGTTGTTATTTTTTGGGGGTTTTGCACACAAAAAGTATTCTCGTTGCTTCATAACATTAAGGTTAAACCACTGGAGTCACATAGACTATTTTAACGATATCTTTACTACCTTTCTGGGTCTTGAAAGTTGCAATTCTGTTGCTGTCTATGGAGGGGTCAGAATTTCATCAAAAATATCTTAATTTGTGCTCCAAAGATGAACAAAGGTCTTATGGGTTTGGAACGACATGAGGGTGAGGAATTAATGCCAGAATTTTCATTCAGTATCTTCAGTTTGGTTTAGTTTTCACTGTGTTCTGTCCCTGTTTTTTTGTCCCAGCCTGTTTTCCCTAGTTAGTTTCCTTGGTTGTTAATTAGTTCCATGCACCTGTTTTTTTGTGACTACTCAGCTGACCACCCTCCCTGTGTATTTAAGCCCTCAGTTTCCTATGTTTCATTGTCCGATATGGTCTTTGCTTTATATGTTTGTTTGTTAGTTTGCTCCTGCGATCTCCTGTATGTTACTTTGTGGATTAATAAAGAATTGTTTGTTTGAATTCTCCTGCGTCATGCAATTACTACAGCTACTTTTTTTTTTTTTTACTACAACTATTTATTTTTTATTTTTTTGCAAATTTAATTCACACGATTTTGTACAATCTGTTAATGACCCACTTTGGGTTGAGTTTAGGGGTGGAGTTCACTGTAAAAATGTAATTCTACGTAATTTATATATTAATATTATTTCAGTTAATAAATATTTGCTTTTTTTAACTGTACATTTAATTAAATAAAACCTAAAATGTTGCTATCATATTTTCTTTATGGTAAAGTTCTACAGCATTGTTTTTCTTTTACCACAAATTTCCCAATTTTTTTTTTACAGTGTAGGGGTTCATAAATAATTTTTATACAAACTGTACGTATCTGTAAAAAAATGGCCGACAAAAATAGTGACTAAAAATCGCCAGAAAACCAGTTGATTAGGTAATTGAATAAAACTGAATTTACAACTTAAATCTTACGTGACCGAATACCTTTTTTGGAGCCACTGTATTTTTCAGTCATTTCCAGAGGTTAAATCCTTAATTCACATTTGAATGTCTTACTCTAAACATTTATTTAGTGCCCAGTAAAGCTCTCTCTATCTCTTCCTCTGTGTGTTTATTCTGGTTCAGCATATGTATCTGTTATTAAGACATATGGCTGCTTTATTGCTGCTAACAATACCAATCAATACTCATAAAGCATGCAGAACCGTCACCTACCACAAATCTCAGGACCTGAGCGGGAACTGACAGTGATCATCTCTCAAACACACTCTCACAAACATCTACTGTGCCTCAGATCCACGATAATTCTGCGCAAGCAGAGAGAGAAACACTACACACTACAGAAACTGAACAGCAAGATTCATTGTTGCTGCAACATTTTATACTTAATAAAGGAAATGGTACATGACTCAAGCTGTCTCCTTACAAAGGGAGTGTGTGTTTCTGTGTGTGTGTGTTAAATCCATCATAATAGTGCAGCCCAGAGCCGCCATTTTACCTTATGGGTCAGTTATTGTCCGTCAACTGTTGTGTGTGTGAGAGAGTAATGATGAAATCTCTCTGTAGTTCGAGATCAGAGGGTCAGAGTGATGATAGATGCTCACTTCCTGTTGCTCTCACTGCCAAAGGGCTACACTTCCTTTTTCTCTTGGGCACGCATGCAATCATATTCACACACACATACTCATTCCCATCTCACGCTCTCTTCTCTCTCACACATCACACACCTCCTCTTAACCCCTTTGTTTATTTTGCCTTTGATGAAGAGATTCATCTCTGGCACGTGTGTGTGTGTGTGTGTGTGTGTGTGTGTGTGTGTGGGAACGCACGTATTTGTGAGTCTGTGTGTGTCTGCTAAATGAATAAAAGCATATGTAAATATGTGCCTGTGTGTGGTAGACAGATTATAAGATAAAAATACAACAGCTGTAACATGTTCATATGTTCTGATTTAGGCTTCATTCTCATGGGTTCCCTTTTTCTCTCTGCTTTATTAACAGGATAAAAACTGTTTCTGAAGCAGTGACAATAGGTAGAATAAAGTAAAATATATATATATAAAAGAACAAACCAATATAACAGTAAAATAATATAATGGAAAATTAATCAAATGAAATAATTGCAAAGACAAATTCACAATTTACTAGCATTTAAATAATCAACAAACGCCAAAAAGAGGAATAAATTACAGAGGTACAAGTGTATAATTAAAATAAAAGTGATATAATTAAATATTGACTAAATACTGAACACACAGAGGCACGCCTCTCTTTCTCTTATCTTTATTGCCATCAGAGTTGAGTTCTCTAGCTCTTCTGCTTTAGATCATTGCCATTCCATTGTCCACATTCCTTTCCTATCAGCACACACACACAAACACACATACACATAATTGCTCTCACATACACATCACATAATTACACTTGCAGGAACACAATCTCAAAGACTGGCATGCTCTTGCCTTTGCTTACATCAGAAGGTCAGTTTCTGAGACTTTCTTAGACCGCTGTGTGTGTATGAGTGTGTGTGTGTTTGTGTGTGTGTGTGTGATGTGTGCTGCAGTACCCCTTGCGTCCAGTTGGGGGAGTCTGTCATCATGTGTGAGTTCACTGTGCCTGGGAAGCGATTAATTCTTTTAAATAAACCTTTCTGTTTCAGCCATGTCGTAAATTCATTCTCTGTAAATTACTGTTGTTTCCCTTTATGTTGTACTATTTGTGTCAAATGTAGTGATTGTGGATCCAAGAGGTTACTCTTTTTCTAAATGTTCTCTTGATATCAAAATTATCCAGTGATTTATAAATAAACGAACGTTCGACACCGGTTTCCGATCTGACATCACCACACGTTATAGGACATTGTACTGTACGCCTGAATGTAAAATGATCACCCACAGACTACTAAAAAATATAGGCCAACTTGTAAATAATTCCCAAGTTTAACCTCGAATGATTTGTGTTTTGTAAAGTAGGTTTAACTCAAGGCAAATGACTGTCAAATATTTGCCAGGGAGAAAGTGAGAGTAGGCTATATATGTGCTGTAAAGTGAAGAACGATGAGGAAATGCTCTCTTAACCATCCCATCTCTCTTCTACAAGTCTAGGATATATGGAGTACAGTATTAACAGTGAAGTTTGTGGTTTCAGATTAAACTATTCTCCTCAGTCAACATTGCGCTGAATTAACCAGAGGTTTAATGTGTTTAATGCGGAGGTCCTTGGTTCAAACCGTCTGCACTCTGTAAACATCATGCAGTTTGGAGCGAATAAAATATTTGGATAGTCAGATGGCAAAACGTAGCATACTGTGGCAGTACCATAGTTCAGTGTCTACACTACACACTATATTGCCAAAAGTATTGGGACACCCCTCCAAATCAGTGAATTCAGGTGTTCAATCACTTCCATGGTCACAGGTGTATAAATCAAGCACTAGGCATGCAGACACTTCTACAAACATTTGTGAAAGAATGGGTCGCTCTCAGGAGCTCAGTGAATTCAAACGTGGTACCGTGATAGGTTGCCACCTGTGCAATAAATCTATTCATGAAATTTCCTCACTACTAAATATTCCACAGTCAACTGTTAGTGGTATTATAACAAAGTGGAAGCAATTGGGAACAACAGCAACTCAGCCACGAAGTGTGTAAAATCACAGAGTGGGGTCAGCGCATGCTGAGGTGCACAGTGCGCAGAAGTCGCCAACTTTCTGCAGAGTCAATAGCTGCAGACCTCCAAACTTCATGTGGCCATCAGATTAGCTCAAGAACAGTGCGTAGAGAGCTTCATGGAATGGGTTTCCATGGCCGAGCAGCTGCATCCAAGCCTTACATCACCAAGTGCAATGCAAGTGCAATGCAGTGGTGTAAAGCACGCCGCCACTGGACTCTAGAGCACTGGAGACATGTTCTCTGGAGTGACCAATCACGCTTCTCTGTATGGCAATCCAATGGACGAGTCTGGGTTTGGTGGTTGCCAGGAGAACGGTACTTGCCTGACTGCATTGTGTGTAAAGTTTGGTGGAGGGGGGATTATGGTGTGGGGTTATTTTTCAGGGGTTGGGCTTGGCCCCTTAGTTCCCTTAGGAACTCTTAATGCTTCAGCATACCAAGACATGTTGGACAATTTCATGCTCCCAACTTTGTGGGAACAGTTTGGGGAGGGCCCCTCCCTGTTCCAACATGACTGCGCACCAGTGCACAAAGCAAGGTCCATAAAGACATGGGTGAGCGAGTTTGGTGTGGAGGAACTTGACTGGCCTGCACAGAGTCCTGACCTCAACCCGATAGAACACCTTTGGGATGAAGAGCGGAGACTGAGCCAGGCCTTCTCGTCCAACAACAGTGTCTGACCTCACAAATGCGCTTCTAGCTCCACGCCCGGACTGGCCATCGGGAGCACCGGGTGAATTCCTGGTGGCCTGGCAGCTGATTTAGCCTGCTGCCCTCTTTCTTTCTTTTTAATAAATTATTTTAATTATAATAATATTGCCTTTTTAATTATATATATAATTGCCCCAATGCACTAAAGTGATAATTCCCGAAATCTGCATTCAAAAATAAATAGATAATAAATCATGAAATGGTTAGTCTTGACTGGCAACGCTATGATTCAGTTCGCATGAGCTCCCCGCATCCGCCAAACCGTAATAATCAGTGCGACGGACTCGAGGAAGCCAGATGGAGCATTGAGGGAAAGCTCTCAAAGAAGAAGGAGCGAAATAAAGCAAAATTACTGACCTCTTCAGGGCTTCAAATGCAGGTCAGTTTCACCTGTAAATAGGCTACTGTGGTTTTGTCTTGTTTAACATAGCTAAGAATTAAACTGCTAGCAAATGTTAGCAGTAGCACTCCATTACTATCGCCATTCAAAAAACTGTATACTAAATGGCATCATTATTAACTATTGTAAAGTTACAGTAGTAATTTAGCAGACAGATATTCACATCGATTTATATGTTTGGAGGGAGCTAGGGCAGACAACAACACAAAAATGTTTAGTAATAATGCAATAACATGTTCAGTATTATGATTTTTCTATAAAGATATTGTCATGATGTATTTATTACTGTACTAATTTTGACATTTAAGCAATTTAGAATTTTTTAAATATATATTTGCATGAAATAGTTTGTTAAATATTGGATATTTAAGACATTTTAAGATAAAAAACACATTGTCCTAATGTGATACTTTGAATTTACCTCAAATAAATTTTGATTCTGTGCAAACAAATTACAATTATTATTATTTTTTTTTTTTTTTTGCAACAAGGTCTTCCTAACAGTAGACCTGCTGAAAAAGAAGTGACAGGTACAAGAAAAGTAGCAAAAAAGTAAACACACACAAGGGAGAGAGTCGAGAGATCAGGGAAAATGAAGATAATTAAAAGGAAAAGGGAAGTGAAGGTACAGTTCAAGAGAGAACCTTTAATTACTTTGCACGGCCTCAGCCTAAGGATTTAAACCTTTTTTATGTGATGACCATACAAAAAATATCGTTCTCCATGGTTCCAAAATTTGTTGTGGGTGTATGGGATGGCCTGAATGGGTGGGACATTTCCCGGCCTGAAATTTTGTCCCAGTCCGGCCCTGGTCAACTCAATATTAAACCCTACGGATTAAGAATGGGATGTCATTAAATTTCATGTGCATGTAAAGGCAGACGTCCCAAAACTTTTGGCAATATAGTGTACATCATGATATGATAGTGTTTCAATACTATAGTCATAGCCTATCATAGTTTTTAAATGGCACTGTCTATTCAAATATTATATGTTATTACAATCATAACACTGTCAGTATAAAGTGTTGATATAAATATTATTAAAGCAATCCTCTATAATGTACTATATCTTGCTTAACAGTCCAATCTGCTGTAGTAGTTCAGAAAGAATTTGGGGAAATTAACTGAATAATGCTGCATGATTCAAACTAGGATATTATAAATATATTATATTGTGTGTTTTAGCAATGCAAACAGCATTTAGCAGTAACCTATTCAGGGCTCAGCAATAAAGATGGCCTGATTAAAGTATTCTGGGCTAGTTGAAGGACCTGTTATCACTGCTGATAATCGGATAATGCCTTGCAAACAGCCGTTTTTTTTTTTTGTTATTGTAGAGCAATGGTGTTGTGATTTAAATATGGCAAATATGCAGTTTTGCTGGCTAACATACTTAAAGTTTTATTAAATTGCAAACTGTCTTGGAGCATCAAACAAACAAACAAACACAGTTATCTTTTGCACTGGATGCTATTGTTGTCCAATAAATATAAATTCATAGTTGCATGTTTTTTGTAAACAAAAACTTCACTGTAAGGAAACTATGTTAAAAATATATTTTTTCTGATGCATTTAAATTTGAATGCAGTTAATGCAAATAAATGCAATTAATTAAAACAGCTAATAATAAAATATGAAGGGAACATGGCAGTGAAAATGTAGATTGGCCAAAAAACAACATGCCGTTGTTGATGAGCCTGACTTACTGCTTATGACATGTTGATAGGAAGTATTTGGAAATGCTTGTTTATTGATATACAGTAGATGGCTATTGAGCTGTAAGCAGAGACGAGCAGTGAGCTGCTGTTTTAGGAGTCCCTGTAGTGCACTTATCTGGCCTATCTGACAAAAGACAACAATAAGAGTCAGTTTGTTGTTTCAGTAAAGTCTATCCTGACCAATACAACATGACATTTCCTCACAACTCAACTCATTGCACAGTTAATAATTCCTGCTTAATCCTGCCGAGCCAAAATATATGTCTTGTGTGTGTGTGTGTGTGTGTGCTTCTCTTGTCAGAGCAGACAAATGATGTGTAAGCAGAGTTTCTGTACACATTGGCAGACACACACTCAGGCTCAAGTGTTGCTGAAACTACAACTGCAGTTATTTTGTGTCACACTTTGTTTGATTCATGTCTTATTTACACTTTCCCCCTTTAATATCTACAGTAGCAAGCTGTCTGTGCATCACGTCTATCCCAAGCCATCATCATCATCACATCTAGTCCAGCTCTTTTAAAAGGAAAGTTTTTTTCTTCTTCTCGCAGTTAAGAACAGGAGCATTTTTTTAAAAGAACAATTTCCCCCTTAGTATAATAGTTTAAAGAAACACTAAAAAGTGCAATCGAAATGTTATATGGATGTTTTCATGTACAAAAGTACCTTTATAAAGAACTGTAGAACTGTACTGCATAAACTGTGACTATATTGTGGGAAAGTTTTATTAATGGTTGAGATATTTGTCAGTAGATAAACTATAGCTTATATACTGCTCCACCATGTAGAGCAATGCCAAGGTCATGGGTTTGATTCCCAGGGAATGCATGAACTAAACTAAATAAAATGTATTACTTAAATGCAATGTTAATCACATTGGATATAAAAGCATGTGCCAAATGTATAAATGTATACGTTTGTCAGAGCTTGAATTTGCCACCAAACTGAAGCTTTGTTCACCTAACAAAGGTAATCATGGTCTATAGCAACATGTTTTCTAAAAGGATCAGAATCAGGAATGCCTTAACAAAAATATTATAAAAATGATTGCTGATGTACACTTCTTGTGATGTGTCTCACAAAAGAAGAGATGATCCCAAAGGAGACTTTAGTGTTTTGTTTCAAAAGAGTTGTCGCATCACAATAGTTTGACAAATGCATCAGACAGTTGCAAATCCATTTGTCCGTGTCAAAAGTAGAGCAGGCGCTTGGAGTACGTCAGAAACAGAACGGGGCGCCATTTTACCGTTGGGGATTTGACACGTTGCGCTGCATCCAGTGTAGACATTCACTGCATCTGAATATGCCTACTTCCATACTATATAGTAGGCGAAAAACAATATGTGAACCAAGTATTATGTCTGAATACACGGATGACCTACTACTTCCGGCGGGATTCTGAAGTGCGGAAACAGCAAATTTTATTATCCCATGAGGCCAAGGGAGAGGATAAAAAATCAAAACCAAAAAATCGAACCGTACCGGTTTCCATGCACCCATGGTTTGGCACGCACTTGCACAGCGGTTCATCTCAAATCTGATGACACATATACATCTATAATATGGATTGTTGAAAAAAACGCGTAAAACAGACAGACAGTTAGGCCAATGTATGTTTCTGTCGATGGATACACATTCTGGCTTCCCCTAAACTTTGTTCAGTGCCAGTGCCGTATGACCAGTCATTTACACCATCATCACCGGGTGTTGATAGCGCGCAAGCGCAGGTGAGACCTGAACATCACATGTTGATATCTGTGTTGAAATTAAACTCATTGAAGCCTTGCCAATTTGAAATTGATGTGCAAGGAGACGCAAAACATTTGTGTGCACTCATCTGAAGCACTCACATGTAAAGCCAGTCTCAGACAGCGCGCAAATATTTCTACCAGAAAGACTCACGGAGGCAATATAACATAACAAAGACATTTATTTATTAACAGACCAGCAATGGAAAGCAAAATAGAGTATGATGAGGTTCTTTGGCGTAGGCCCCGTCCGTAGCTTACATTCAGAGGGTAACGGACTCTGCATTTCCTGCTTGAAGATGAAGGCAGGGGTGCAGTCGACCCCCCGGGAGGAATGGACAGGGACCATCCTGGTGGTGGTGGGGAGGATGGGGGTGAATGTTGGCATCATCATCTGCAAACTCAGACATGTGTAAGTACCAATCTTTTATACTCCAAGTGTTAGATAATGATTGGATACAAACCGTAATGAGTGACGTAACATTTGAGTCTTCCTGGCAGAACTTACTCTAGAGCTTTCATTGACTTCTCTTGAACTTGAACGGACAAATTCACACAAAAACTGCCAATGTGCACGTCTTAGCGAGTATCCTAGCAAACATAGTAGGTTATGTCTTAAGTGAACGTAAACAGTCGAGAAAGAACGCATGTGTATGTAACGGAGGCCAGCTAGTAATCGCTGTGCGAGTAAACCTCACTCCTCTGATCTCAAGAGACTGACGCTAGAGGTCGCAGCCTTTAGCCTCCTTGTTAGAGCGTCCGACTCTCATGCCGGCGGACCAGAGTTTGAGTCCCGCTTGGAGCGGGCGGTTCGAACAGGAGGGGTTACATGTATCAGTATATTAGATCCATGCATTATATCTTAAAGTGACAGCAGCCTAATATTCCTGCTATCTGTATGTGATTTTAATGTATAACAAACAACAAAAGACATGGAAATCACTCACTGCTCTTGACTGAATAGCTTTTGTAAGTTTAATAATGATTCATCTTTATTTCATTTATAAAGTGAAAATTATATGCAATGTTGTTTTACATTTGATTACTTTATTCAATTTATGTATTTTATTTGTATCTTTGCTCTATTGTATTTATTTGTGCTTGTAGTTTGATTATTTGCTCTTATTTTCTTTGTCCTTCAGTCCTTTTTTCCCTGAACATAGCACACTAAATCCGTGCCCCTAAAACCGATAAAAACCGAATGGTGAGTAATTTGAGCTGTTTCACCCCTATGTTATTTCGAACACAGCGAGTATCACTGATCTATTATGTTGCGTCCGCGGACTAGACGTGGTGTAACTGTTCAAGGGTTTCATGAGATGAAAAATACCTATAAAATTCTTCAAATTTACTAATTTCTGAGTTACAATATACATGCAGACACTCTTATGTGCATAGTCATTGAAATATATGTATGCACACACAAAGACTGTAGAGGTAAATGATGTCATTTGTCTCCAAGTGTCAAAATCTGGGTCAAATCACGGTCTGCTCTAAACTGCCTGCGCGGTCATATACAGTCCGACACATACGTCTGATCTCACCGCACTGTAATGTGATCCACTTCTTGCCCCACACCGATCCAAACACACATCCCCTGCAGGATGGGTATATTTAACCCTCGCCGTCTCCTCGCATTACTGCAGCCATTATCTGTTAGTTAAAGGCTGGGAGTGGTGTGCAGGGTGCTCTGCCTCCCTGACCAGCTGCTGAACCCTCGCACACTCCTGGAAAACACGCTTGGGCCGCGCTGCTCGTTTGTCACGCAGTACACTGACAGTAAAAGGTCATCGCCTCCCATCGCTGCGAGCCAGAAACAGCGGCCTCCATATTACCCAGCACAACGGATTTGTTTAAGACTGGGAAGACAAACGCACACATGCACGCACGCACTCAGAGCTTTATCTAATCTAGGCCACCTGTCTGTGCATCTACCTCCCATGGCGGCAGAGGACGTGAAGTGTAGACACTGTGTAACAATGCACAGCCTGTTACAGTCATCTGCCCATAACAATGTCACTAAATGAGCACTGAGGCCCTTATTCTGCTCGCCAGACACCCGAGAATGGACAATATCTCACTTTATGAATAGAGGCAGGTTGTATTCTCTCTCTGCAATGGAAAATTCCAGTTTTTTGGACATTAATTAAGCAGAATGAGACCTGCTGACACACAGATCGCACCTCTCTGAATATGAATATACATGTGCGATTTCTACACCTCAGAAAGCACGATTTTTCTGCCAGCCCCCTTAGTGTGCAGTCTAAATGCAGTGCGCCTAAATATAGCGCGAGAACAGAACAGAGCGGGATTACAGTTACAACATGAGCTTTTTAGGCTACACTGTATTTTAAGGTGATGTAGTTACATTCTACTTACTCACATAAGTACTGGCTAATAGTAATTAACTACATGTACTTACTATAAAGTTAGGGTTAGGTTTTGGTATAGGGTTAGTTACCTGTAATTTTGCATAATTTACTGTTATTACTATAGTAAGTACATGTAGTAACGTCACCTTAAAATAAAGTTACCGCTTTTTTTCACCCCTTGTTGCTGCAAAATATGTGAGTGAAATCTGCTGAAGATTCAGCTTTGATTACAGGAATAAATTACATTTTAAATATAGCTGTATATATTCAAATAGAAAACAGATATTTTTAAATCTCAATAATATATGTTTTTACCAATCTTACCGACCCCAAACATGTGAGCGGCAGTGTATGTTGTAGAGTTCATGTGTGTTTGCTGCAGCAGAGGTGAAGTGAGGGTGTATCCGTCAGCCTGAGGGTGCATCTGACATCATCAGGTCATAAACTCTGACCTCTTGACCTCTCTCTGGTCATATCGCACAGCACTCATCATCTTCAGACACACACACACAAACACACGCCACCATGTCTGAACTGACTAGCTTCATGAATAATTGTATGATTCCCATAGAATTGTTCAGTGACACTATTTTACAGTGTTTTTGTTACACGTTTCATGTACTTACTAAAGTGATAATGGTAAATTATGCATAATTACATGAAAACCAAACCCTAATCCTAACCCTAACCCCGTAGTAACGCAATATGAACCAGAGACATGTGAACGAACCAAAGACGGGACATAATGTCACAAGCATGTGACAAATGCTGTTTTTTCTCCTCATAGTCGTGATGTTGCCCACCACAGTTCGGTACAGGCGTCAGAACCGCGTCTCCTCGCAGCAGATCTTGGTTTGTGTGTGTGACGGAGGGATTCCTGCCGCTGTTTTGACTAATTTTATAAGCTCTTCACCAGTTCTCAGCTGGTCAAAATACCATCATATGAAGCTACACACATACAGCAAGCGCATTTAGCCCAGAATACAGCATTGTTTGGATGTTCGGTAAGTTCTGTCACAAAATATACGTAATAAAAGCTGACCAATCAGGTTGTGAACGTATCCCTATGCCTTCAGGTTCAGTGTTAAAATGCCAGTGTGAACACTAAGCGGATCAGGACTAAGGGCGTTTTCAGACCTGTAGAACGTTTGTTTTGTTCCGAAACAGGGACTTAATTTGTTGCAATGTTGCAGTTTCTTCTTGGTTCGGTTCGCTTTCACATAGCAACCTTTCAAAGCGTACCAAAATGTGTTTAGGCAAGTCACATGCGAGTACAACTGTCCTCTTATTGGCCAGCGTTTCCTCTGCGTCATCCATCAAGATCATTGACAAGTTCACTCCATGAGCTTATTATGGCTTTATTTTTAGCTGTCGAGACACGCAAACACTATACGAATGTAGCCGTCATTCCTGCTGTTAAATTATAGACTACATTCATATTAATACAGAAGCAAATTCAAACGCGCTCTCTCTGGATCTCCCAGTGCTGTCTAGAGGTTAACTGTGTCAGGATGCACACAAACACTGTCAAGGCTTCATCGGGACAGCATTCTCGCACAGAATTTTAAGATGAAGAGGTGCTTTTTTGGTTTTCAACTATGATAACTAATGTGCTCACTCACAGAATCAGACACTACTGCTTTTTATATAGCACATTTCCTGTTATGAATTATAATACCATTTGGTATGTTGTTTCGTTTGGGTTGAATTGCTTTCACACCTCAAGCGAACAGCCCCAGAATCGTGCCAAGACCACTTCATTCAGGCGATCTCGGAGCGATTGTTTTGGTGCGGATCCGAGCGCGATCGCCGTGTTCACATATGCCTTAACAAACCGAACCAAGGGAGAAAACGCACCAGGTTCCAAAACAATCGCTCAGGTGTGAAAGCACCCTAAATGTTTGCTTTTTTGGGTCTGAATTAAACGAACCAAGAGATATAATAATCCAGCCAATTCACTTGAGGGCTTACAAATTGAAATTGTGGACAATTTTAAATATCTTAGTTTAATTATGGACTCCCAGGTGAGCTTTGCTGAAAATTCAGAGTACATTTTCAAAAGATGCCCCTGGCAACTATTTCTTCTTACACAACTCAGTAGCCTTGGGGTTAGCCATAGTGTGAATTTATCAGTATTTTTTTTTTGTTTAGCTATTTTATGTGCTGGTGAACCATAGACAAATTTCCACCTTGGTGGACAATAAGGATATTGTTATGGCACAGAGACACAGAGCCAGGCATGAATATAAAATGAGGTTTATTGACAAACTGGAATGAATGGAAAATATACTGATGTGATGTACTGCGAGGAGATCGTGGATGGCAAAGCTGGGGATCGGAGGAGCAGGCACTGTGGTGTGGAAACCAGAGGATGGAGGAAGACAGGGAGAGGACGATGAGGAACAAACACGGAAGACGAAGGAGACACGGAGAATCAGGTAGGCGATCAGTTGCAGGTAACACAGGCTGGATACAGGGAGTGGAGTCCTTACTCAAACGAGACCAGACAGTGAGTGAACGTGAGGTGTGTGCTTATATGTGTCCGTGCTGATGAGGAGATGAGGTGCAGGTGCGGGTGATTAGTACTCCGGTGATCTGGAGCGTTTTGATTGGGTGGTGGTGGAACCTGGCTGATCTCTTACAGATATACACTCACCTAAAGGATTATAAGGAACACCTGTTCAATTTCTCATTAATGCAATTATCTAATCAACCAATCACATGGCAGTTGCTTCAATGCATTTAGGGGTGTGGTCCTGGTCAAGACAATCTCCTGAACTCCAAACTGAATGTCAGAATGGGAAAGAAAGGTGATTTAAGCAATTTTGAGCGTGGCATGGTTGTTGGTGCCAGACGGGCCGGTCTGAGTATTTCACAATCTGCTCAGTTACTGGGATTTTCACGCACAACCATTTCTAGAGTTTACAAAGAATGGTGTGAAAAGGGAAAAACATCCAGTATGCGGCAGTCCTGTGGGCGAAAATGCCTTGTTGATGCTAGAGGTCAGAGGAGAATGGGCCGACTGATTCAAGCTGATAGAAGAGCAACTTTGACTGAAATAACCACTCGTTACAACCGAGGTATGCAGCAAAGCATTTGTGAAGCCACAACACGCACAACCTTGAGGCGGATGGGCTACAACAGCAGAAGACCCCACCGGGTACCACTCATCTCCACTACAAATAGGAAAAAGAGGCTACAATTTGCACGAGCTCACCAAAATTGGACAGTTGAAGACTGGAAAAATGTTACCTGGTCTGATGAGTCTCGATTTCTGTTGAGACATTCAGATGGTAGAGTCAGAATTTGGCGTAAACAGAATGAGAACATGGATCCATCATGCCTTGTTACCACTGTGCAGGCTGGTGGTGGTGGTGTAATGGTGTGGGGGATGTTTTCTTGGCACACTTTAGGCCCCTTAGTGCCAATTGGGCATCGTTTAAATGCCACGGCCTACCTGAGCATTGTTTCTGACCATGTCCATCCCTTTATGACCACCATGTACCCATCCTCTGATGGCTACTTCCAGCAGGATAATGCACCATGTCACAAAGCTCGAATCATTTCAAATTGGTTTCTTGAACATGACAATGAGTTCACTGTACTAAAATGGCCCCCACAGTCACCAGATCTCAACCCAATAGAGCATCTTTGGGATGTGGTGGAACGGGAGCTTCGTGCCCTGGATGTGCATCCCACAAATCTCCATCAACTGCAAGATGCTATCCTATCAATATGGGCCAACATTTCTAAAGAATGCTTTCAGCACCTTGTTGAATCAATGCCACGTAGAATTAAGGCAGTTCTGAAGGCGAAAGGGGGTCAAACACAGTATTAGTATGGTGTTCCTAATAATCCTTTAGGTGAGTGTACAATACAAATTACAATTGAATAAGTGTGAGTGCTGCCAAAACAATACAATACAACAATACAATACAACCGAACTACAAGTGTGAACACACCCTTATTCTTCTTACTCAAACCTTAACCCTAACACCTAACCTACCAGTCTACTAATACTCTAATGAGAGTTAGTTGACATTTAGTTGCAAAGTTACTTATAGTCAGTAGAATGTTTAAAGTGGACCATCGAAATAAAGTGTTATCTTTAGTGGTGGGCATAGATACATTTTTTTAATCTAGATTAATCTCACTGTAATCTTGGAAATAATCTAGATTAATCTAGATTAAAATGGCTCATTTGAATTCTGCTGAAGGCATTCAGAATATGTGTGCTACCCAAATAATGACTAAAAGTAAGTCTTTGAGAACGGGTTTCTCAAGCCAGGTGGCGCATTAGACCAGGGGCTCATCTCCTGTTTCCAAAATGCATCACAAACTGCTTGAGAAAGCTGTTCTACTATGATAATTGGTGATGAAAATAAATTATGTTCAATAAGATATACTTGTGTTTACTAACTGTTTATTCAGTTAAACATGAATTTTGAACTGTAGGCCTACATAAGAGGTTGTGATGAACTGTTTACAGTCAGTAGCTTTGTGTCAGTAAGTCCAAGCTCTATTTCTCCCTGCTGCCACCATATTAGGAGCGCTGTCTGTTCCAATAGTGCTGATTTTGTCAGCTATCGCCCACTGATTAGCGACATCGAGAAACTGCCTGGCACACGCTTCTGCAAAGTGACGCTCCTCTGTTTTCATCACACCTAACGGACAGACAAAGTAGATCAGAATAAGTTCACTACTAGTAGTAAACAACTAGCAATCATCAAGAAGCAAACATAATGTGGTGGTAATTCATGGTGTCGTGGTAATTAATAGGCTAATTAATTAAATTAAATTATGTAATTTAAAATTACATAACGTAGCCTACCTAAAGCGAAGCAGTGAAGTTCCCACCTGGCATCGATGAGGTGTAGAGTAACGCTGAGGTAGTTATCGTTGTTGACAGATGTCCAATAGTCCCCAGTCAGTGCTACACACCTCGCCTCTACCATCTTCTCATCTTTTGTGGCTTTCTCTGCGGCGTGCTGGTCATGTATTCTCGTCATGATAGTTCGCCTCGCAGGTAGTTTGTAAGATGGGTTACCTGTAGCCGCCTGGAGAACAAGCTCGAGCCCATCATCTTCAACCACGCTGATGGGCCGGCAGCTGGTGGCAATCCACTGAGCGAGGAGATTTAGTTAGCTTGGCTGATAGAGCTGTGCTGACGGGCTTGCCTCGGTTGCACTTAAACATAGTAGTTTGACGACGACTCTTCCCCTGCGCTACATCAGTGCTTGGCCCGGCATCTTCTGCATTAGCTAAGGGACGCTTTGCGTTTAGGTGGTACTTGAGACTGGAAGAACTCCTACAGTAAACAAATTCCGCATTGCACAAGGTGCAAACAACCTTAGTCTTGTCAAGGTTTCCATTGGGAAGCTTCTTAAAAATAAATTTTCCCTGAAGCAAACCTGGCGGCTTCATAGCTGCATCCATGTTAGCACGTCACGTTTGATGTGGTAATTTCACAGTAGGCATACACACAGGTTCGAAGACTCGTTCTCGCCCCCTACAGTGCAATTCGGCTAGGTATACATCTGTGCTAAAATATCAAGGTGAAAGTCATCATAGCTTGCGTAGTATAGACCCAGCTCCCAACCCAACTTTGAGAATAGATTAACGGCGATATTTTTTTTATCGCCCGATAAGAGTCTCACGTTAACGCAGCACGTTAACGCAGATAACGGCCCACCACTAGTTATTTTATTTATTTGCATAATGTATTGCAGCGGTGCCAGGACAGTGCTTTATTTACAATTTGTAGGCCAAAACACGGAAGCGAGTTAGCATTTTAGCACTTCCGGTTCCCTCGTACCGAAATCAATGGGTTTTTTGAATGGGATTTTGTTTAAATGGCTGAAATAAGGTCTATGGTGAACACAAGCTCAAGACACTTTCACGTTTTATTCTATGTTATAAAATACATCAGTATTAACCCACTTTTTGAAGCTGTTTTGTGTCTTTAAAATGGCGGTTGCTAACAAGTGTCTAAATGGGACTACAGAGGCAGTCAAGGAGATTAAACGTCATCATGCCGAACAGGTAACCTCAGTCCGCTTTTACAGCCTAATTATGCTCATAATTGTGCTCTTATAAACTAACCTAACTCAAACTTTGCTTGAAAATGTTTTTAGATAAAAACTGGAAGAGTTGTCGGAAGCTTAGTGATGGTGACGTTGAAGTCGAGCGACCGTGGTGTAGTCCGTTTATAGCCTACCTTTAGCTTTTTACTTCTGGCGACTGCATTTAGGCTTCAAAATTCATAAAAGTTGTGTTCATCTGTGAAAATTATCTTGATGGACAAAACGTGCAAGTATCATAAACTTCTGTTGATCACAGAGCTTGTTTTTTTTGCGATAATCCAAAAGCCTATAGGAAAATCCTATTGGGGTTTTGTCGAGGGAACTAGTATGATGCGAACTGCCGATTGGTTTACAAAGTGACGTCATACCTGCACCACTATTGTCTTATGGAATATTATTATGGAAAAAACTGCCATACACACCAACCTTTGTTGAAAAGGTCTGACATTTTAAATATCTTGAACTGTTTCTGGATAATAATTTGAACTTTACTCTAAATACGGACTGTATCTATAAGAAGTGGATGCAGAGATTGTATATCTTGAGGAAATTAGATAGTTTTGGTAAAGTAAAGACATGCTTGAAATGGTAGATACAAATCTTGAGAGTGTACTGAGATAATATTACATGCTGGTATGGACAATTAAATAGTGAATATGGCTAGTAAAACTATAGGAAGAACACAAAGACGGATAGGGGAGCGCGGGGCACAACCTAACCTTAGTTTTAACACACATGGTTTAAAACCTTCCACAAATGCCAGCATGACGAAACTTAGTGTATTTACTAGTTGCCATATCAACAGTATATAGACAAAAAAATGTGCCAAAATTCAAAAGTCTTTGGAAGATGTCACTGAACATTTATTTGCAAAAGTAAATTTCTTACTTAAGTAAATTTTTCATCTCTTTTTTTTTGTGTTTATTTTAAACGAGACAAATCTGTTATTATTTTAATCTTATATCTGGTATTTAACAGTTGAGATCGTTCTTTAATGTTGATCTAACCAGCAGAAGACACGAGCCGGGGTTAAATCCCAGTTGCACAGGTGGGGAATGTTTTAACATTGCGTTACAATGAGCCCCTATTAGAACTACGCTATTATATTCTATACTTTTATGAATTCATTGAGAAACCATTAGTAAAGGGTGAATAAAGACTGAGAGTCAATGTTCAAAAATTATTAATTATTATTATGTTTTGAACTATGCTGTATAGCTGTGTTTAGCGATGTGTTTGTTATCAAACTCAAAAAATTGTTTATTTTTAATTATTAAAAAATGCCATTATTTTACATGAAAAAAATGATAATTGTATTTTATTGACAAAATATTTTAGTTTGTCTTGTATATTTTTTGGATTATATCAGATAACATTTTAAGCTGTCATATGGTCATGTAATGTACCCCACCTATGGGGCATGTTGTCACATTTCACTCTTTCATTTCATTCTTTCGGGGTAAATCAAGAAAAAAGTATATACTGTATTAATGAAACAAAACCACATAATTGTACTAGACGTGTGAAATTAATGTGGGGAAAATACATACTCTGAACCACAAGTGGATTTACACAAACTGAGAAAGTCAAAAAGCGTTAGATTGTGCCCCGCTCTCCCCTACATGAGATCCCCAACACACGTTATAAAAGAAAGCATCAATGATATTAAGTGATCCTTTACATCCACTTTTTAATGACTTTGAAAAACTCAAACTCAGCATCAGGAAGGTGCTGTACAGTACCCAGAGCAACTAAACATTTTTAAGAGATATTTTGTCCCTTTGTCAATCGGTTTATTGAATAACTGTTGAATTTTTGGATTGTATATGTGGATATGTTTATGTGTATAAGTTGTATGTGTAAGTTATTCCACCTGGGTGGAATTATTAATTTATTTAGTGGTTCAAACATTTGGCCGTATACACAGAGGCATCTAGCCCCACTTGCCCCTTTCACTGTTGAGTTTATCCTCTTTAGATATGCTGATCTGTAATTTTGCAGATGTGTTAATGAGGTGAGTGCATTTTTTGTTCAGTCAGCTCGTAGATACAGTCTCAGATGACTGATGAATCTCTGGTGTTAAGTGCAACCATCATAAGAGCAGAACTGTAATGTTTGACGGAGCAGCTTCACTTCACTAGTGCTGGATCAAGGTCACACACACACACACACACACACACACACACACACACAGGTTCGCTATCTTTGTGGGGACTCTCCATAGTCATAATGGTTTTTATACTGTACAAACTGTATATTCTCTCCCCTTACACTAACCCTAAACCTACCCATTACACAAAACTTTCTGCATTTTTACATTTTCAAAAAAAATAATTATGTATTATTGTCTTTAGTAGTTAATTATTTTTACCTACTCTGTTTACGTTTTCTCAGTGTGTATAAAAATTGTATTAACATCTAAACTCGTCATAACACTTTTTTAGATTTAAATGTATTTTTTAATTTTATTATTATTATTTTATTTTTTAGAAAGAATGATGCAGTGCTTACTTTAACTGCTGTGTTTTGTGTGGTAAAAGTATAAATAAGTGAGTGAGAATATTTGCTAGAATGGAACATTTGCTGCAGATTTATATGAGCATCTACACTAAAGATTTTGAAAGAAAGTCTCTAATGCTCTCCAAGGCTGATCAGAAACCCTCTTGGTGGAAGCCAAAGCAATCAAGAGCACCACCTTCATAGAAAGAAACTTAAGCTCAACAAACTGCAGTGGCTCAAAGGGAGCTATCTGCAGGGCAGATAAAACCACTGCGAGGCCCCAAGAGGGCATCTGTAGAGGGCGAGGTGGGTTTATCCTCCTCGCTCCTCTAAGGAACCTGCTGACCAGGTCATGCTGTCCTACCGTTTTCGAGTCCATAAGGTCGTGGTGCGCAGAGATCGCAGCCACGTAAACCTTGGCAAACAGGTCTACCTGTGCGGAACAGTTCCCAATTCCAGGAGCCAGCAGCAGCATGTCCTTTGCACATGGCACCCCAGCCCATGGCAGAGGCGTCTGTTGAGACAAAAACATGCCTGGAAACTCTGTCTAAGGGCACTCCGGCCCGTAGAAAAGAGAGACCACGGGGTAAAGGTTTGACGGCAGGTCCGAGTGACTGGCACCCGGAGCGTGCCCTGTGCCAAGCGGCGTGACTGCCACTGCGGATGGCATATGCCCCAGGAGCCACTGAAATAACTTCAGTGGAACATTGCTCTTGCCCTTGAATTGACTGGCAAGTCAGCATTGACTGGCAAGTCAGCATTTACTGCGCACGCTCGCTCGTAAGCTGTGCGTGCATGGCGACCGAGTTGATTTCCATACCGAGAAAAGAGATCATCTGCACGGGGGAGAGTTTGCTCTTTTCCCAGTTGACCCGAAGGCCCAGACGGGCAGTATCAGCCAGTCGTCAAGATAGTTCAGGATGCGAACCCCGTGTTGCCTGAGTGGCTGCCTCGATGACTTTCGTGAAGACGTGAGGAGACAGGGCTAACCCGAATGGGAGTACCATGTACTGGTATGCCTGCCCCTCGGAAGGGGAAAACCAAAGATTCTCCCCCCAGGAGGCGTGGTCCTGTTACCATCTCCTGGGAAAGAGCTGTGCTCACCTCCGAGCTGCCCGTCTCAGGAGCACCGCTTGGCCTGGCGTTTGGCAGGCTTAGGGCGGAGACGGGCTGGGCCACCTTCCTGCGACCTCCTCTGCGCCCTGGCCTGGGTGAAGACTGCTGCTGGGGCCAGGCGGGAGGGGCGGGAGCCGCAAGAGGGCCGCCTCGACGGGGAGCATGCTGAGGCGTCTGAGGCGGCGGCTGGGTGGAGGCAGCAGCTGGCCGCCGGGGCAGAATGTTTTATCGCCTCAGTCTGCTTCTGTGCGGTCGAGAACTATTGGGCAAGAAGCTCCGGATCAGACTCGGGCAATGCTGGGACTCCCGAGGGAGGCAGCACAGCCGAATCCTCATCTCCGGAGGAATCCAGCCCACTTTGTGATGTGGTGATTGAGATGGCGTCATCCGCCGGTGCTCCAAATGAGACGCTGGGCCCACCACGGGACGAACCAGCGACCTCACCCGGCAAAACCACGGGTTGCAATGTGCTAGAGGGCGGTGTGGACCGAGGAAGATTCATCGGATTGTTCCACACCTTAACCCTCAGATCACCCTGACCACCAGCCAAAGTATCCCCTCTCGTGGATGGGATAGATTGGGGTGTGGTAGAGAAGACTCTACCTCCTAGATGAAGGTCATGGAGTCTCGCTCACAACATTGCGATGGTCATGTTCCCGCAGTGGGAACATGATTCATCCACGAACGCTCTCTCGGCGTGCACTAGGCCCAAGCACACAAGACAGCGATCGTGCCCGTCAGACAGACTAACCAGCCGACCGCACCCAGAAACACACTTGAAAAAGACGTGTAGCTCTTTTAGAAGAGGAGGAATTCTCCGCAGAAATGCAGAAGCGCCCAGGGAGAACACACGCTGTGCTGGATCACTGCACAGGTCAGACAGGAATGCGGAACTTGCTGGAACGCGCCGTCACACCGACACTCTGGAGAGTTGCTTGTCTTGAAGAGAATAGCTCAGAAGGCAAGTGAACACTAGGCTCCAAAGCAGAAACATAATGCTAGAGTGCACACGCAGCTCCTTATATACCCACGAGGTGGGACAAAGTTGCGCTATGCAAATTCCGCAGACCCATGGCATTGTTTTGCCATTGGCTCGTTTTGTAGAACTTGAAGGTGATAGGCTTCTAAGCGAAACCCCCATTCCGCCAGTCACTGACATAACGTGGAGTGACTGACGGAAAGGGAACTATAGTGTCCTGCACCCACTAGTAAAATATTATATCTGGTGTCTGAATAATTTTTGGTTTGACTGTATATGGAACCGTTTCAATTGGATGTTAGATTTCTGTGAGCATATAGATTACTAAATTAAATATTCTGTATTATTAAATAGACGTCCTATTAAGTAATCTTTATAATGCAACTACAGCCACTGTTTGTGTTGTTTAGGTTTTACCTGAAATAGATTGCCAGATTGAGTGTGTGTTTTCCAGTTTTGTGCAGAACAAGCATCAAGCGGTCAGTGAATGGACTGTCGGCACTGTGTGGGCGTGCCATTTGAGGCCGAGATTACATTCAAGAGACCCATATATTTCAGAGCTCTTGTTGCATGAGCCTATTTTATGGTCCTTGCAGCCCAGCACAGAGCAACAACAGTGGGCAGAATTAAATTAATCCTGATAGAGGACAGGAGACCCACACACACGCAAAACATGGCCCAGTTACACACATCCTCACAGCCTGTGTGTGTTTGTGTGAATCTCTGTGTCCCCGGGGAGGACAGTTAGTCCAGAACTACTACACTGGCACATTTTCTCCAGCATGCATTATCCACACAGACAAACAAGAGCAGCTGAATGTGTGTGTGTGTGGATGGAGGCAGAGAGGGCGGAGAGGGGCGAGAGGTGAGCTCTGCTGGTAATAAAAGCATATGCTGGCTGTTAACTGAATGAGAAATAAAGACATCGCAATGATCCATCTTCATTACTTCTCTTCCCCTCTCCTTCATCCGCACCCGAATCTGTTTCAGCAGGTCACATGATATTCAACTATCTCTCCCTGCAGCTGCCTGGCTCTCTGGTTAATGGCGGTGTCCTGATGTTATGGTTGGAGTTTGCATCTGCGTGAGGAGCGAGAGAGAGAGAGAGAGAGAGAGAGAGAGAGAGAGAGAGAGAGAACGCTGGTGTCCATGCCGAATGACTGCAGTTCAAGGGCGTTATGGAGATGGTGCTGCTTTCCCTGAAAATGAACCATCACCACCTGACACATTCAAACAGAGACGTTTAGACCAGCGCTGAGAGGAACCACTGTTCACACACACACATACACACACACACACACTGTATCACGGCCTAGCCATCAGCTGCCCAGAAGAGTGCTCTTGTGTGTTCACCTGTTCACAAACACTCACATAAACACATTTTAAGAGAAGGTTGCTGCTAACACAGCTAATAGATCTGTCTCATCCGTGAATCCTGTAAACAAGAGTTTTTATTACGGTTATCGTTATTACTAAACAATCAGAATACAGTACAAGGATATTTTGAAGTACAAGAGAAAAAAATAACCCTGTTATTAACCCTGTTAATAAAACCATATATAGTTTTTTTTTTTTTAAATGATTATAAATTAAATTAGGTGGAATAAATATGATCTACACTCACCTAAAGGATTATTAGGAACACCATACTAATACTGTGTTTGACCCCCTTTCGCCTTCAGAACTGCCTTAATTCTACGTGGCATTGATTCAACAAGGTGCTAAAAGCATTCTTTAGAAATGTTGGCCCATATTGATAGGATAGCATCTTGCATTTGATGGAGATTTGTGGGATGCACATCCAGGGCACGAAGCTCCCGTTCCACCACATCCCAAAGATGCTCTATTGGGTTAAGATCTGGTGACTGTGGGGGCCATTTTAGTACAGTGAACTCATTGTCATGTTCAGAAACCAATTTGAAATGATTCGAGCTTTGTGACATGGTGCATTATCCTGCTGGAAGTAGCCATCAGAGGATGGGTACATGGTGGTCATAAAGGGATGGACATGGTCAGAAACAATGCTCAGGTAGGCCGTGGCATTTAAACGATGCCCAATTGGCACTAAGGGGCCTAAAGTGTGCCAAGAAAACATCCCCCACACCATTACACTACCACCACCAGCCTGCACAGTGGTAAAAAGGCATGATGGATCCATGTTCTCATTCTGTTTACGCCAAATTCTGAACAGAAATCAAGACTCATCAGACCAGGCAACATTTTTCCAGTCTTCAACTGTCCAATTTTGGTGAGCTCGTGCAAATTGTAGCCTCTTTTTCCTATTTGTAGTGGAGATGAGTGGTACCCGGTGGGGTCTTCTGCTGTTGTAGCCCATCCGCCTCAAGGTTGTGCGTGTTGTGGCTTCACAAATGCTTTGCTGCATACCTCGGTTGTAACGAGTGGTTATTTCAGTCAAAGTTGCTCTTCTATCAGCTTGAATCAGTCGGCCCATTCTCATCTGACCTCTAGCATCAACAAGGCATTTTCGCCCACAGGACTGCCGCATACTGGATGTTTTTCCCTTTTCACACCATTCTTTGTAAACTCTAGAAATGGTTGTGCGTGAAAATCCCAGTAACTGAGCAGATTGTTAAATACTCAGACAGGCCCGTCTGGCACCAACAACCATGCCACGCTCAAAATTGCTTAAATCACCTTTCTTTCCCATTCTGACATTCAGTTTGGAGTTCAGGAGATTGTCTTGACCAGGACCACACCCCTAAATGCATTGAAGCAACTGCCATGTGATTGGTTGATTAGATAATTGCATTAATGAGAAATTGAACAGGTGTTCCTAATAATCCTTTAGGTGAGTGTATATATGTAAATAAATATGTATAAATATCTGTCTGTCCGACTGTCCGTTCGACCATCTGTCCGTCCTTCCATCCATCCATCTATCTATCTATCCATCTATCTATCTATCTATCTATCTATCTATCTATCTATCTATCTATCTATCTATCTATCTATCTATCTATCTGTCTATCTATCTATCTATCTATCTATCTATCTATCTGTCTATCTGTTTATCTGTTTGTCTGTCTCTGTCTGTCCGTCTCTGTCTGTCTGTTTTGGCTAATTCCCAGTTTTACTGTAGTAACAATAGCAAATATACCATTGTGGTTTTCATGTAACATTTTCGTTAGTGATTTGTGGTTTCTAGCACACACCCCATTGGTGCACAGCTTTGAGAAAAGTTGTATGTGGTTTTCAGGGTAACTAGAGAGAATGTGTGTGTGTTTGCAAAGCCTCCATGTATAAACTCTTGTAGTTAAGTGCAAAGATGCAGCAGGGTTTTATCTGTCTGATCGGGAGTCTAAACGCCACACTGACACCATAATTACATGATTTATATCGTTCTGTGAATGTAAGACAGGCACGGCACCTCTCTTCTGCTGATTCATGAGGAACGCACTCAAGTGGCTTTTGAGGGCACATCAAAGGAATTACCTTGATTCATATGCTTGATGTTTGTTTAAATAAATGCATGGTGATCAATCTTAAGGCCTTCCCCTAAGTTTGTTTGGCTCCAGACAGACTGAGGGACGGAGCCAGATCTCATCTCACGCAGACCAGCTCTCCAGAACACAACTCGGCCCGCTGGGTCTTCCACTCGCCGGCTAAGAAAAGACCCAGAAACAGAGCTCGCTTCACCTCAGTGTATGTGCGACTACTTTGTTTTCCGTTCTAAGAGCATATGACCTCAAACAGATCGCCAAACTCTGCCAGTTCCTCCAGGGACCGGCAAAATAGGTGTGCGAACTAAAAATAAATCTGTTACCGTGCAGCAGCAGTCAGTTTAGTCACTGAGGAGGTTTTTTTTATTCTCCAGCTGTACTCAGGCGGGTTTTGCCTCATGGTTTGGAGGCATACATTAATTATCGCGCTCACAGGAACTGCCCTGCCTCACTGCTGACTTACTGCCCTTCACTGCTCCACTCTGAGGGGGTTTTAAAGCTGTCATTTAATACAGTTCGGGCAGTTAGGCCCGCAGACAGGGCTGAATGCTGCGTATGCAAATGGAAAGATACCTTCTGAGTGTCGAAATGAGAAGAAGGCAATTCATTAATCACTGAGGTGTGTGAAATCACAGTGTGTGAAAGTGATTTTTAGTATGAAGGAATTCTGGGATCGTGCAGGTCCCATGGTGGTGTGTGACTGCATGTGTGTGTGTGTTTGCTGGGGGCTGCTCGCTTCGATGACAGTATCTCTTAGTATCTGGACACAGCGCCACCATTGCCACCGATAATATTTGTTTATCTCGGGCGTTCTTGAGAAGCTGTTTGGCTGTCCTCCGAGCGTCGACGCAGCAGTCATACACACTCACGGTTGTCCTCCATCTAACCTGTCTCACTCGGTTACAGGAGCAGACCCGCTCTTCTACACCGCTCATGTTCACTGTGTGTCACCGAATAACAACACTATTGTCTTTACTTATAGCCGAATTGATTCATAATTGATGAACTTTATAAACGTGACTTGGTCATATACAACCTTATTTATTACTTTTTTCCTGGGTTTTTTTACCCCTCTATCTGCCGGGTCTTATAATTCCTTTTACCCTTTATTAGGGTTACATAAATAAAATGGATAGCTTGTCGTGAAATTAGGTACTTATACACTGTAAACCCGAATAAGTTGGCAAAACCCCCAAAAATATAGTTAATCAGTTACATCAAAATGTTTAAGTTAAGAAATTTAAAGTTTAAGTAAGCAAAACTGGAAGATTTTTTTTTGCACAGATACATTTTAATTGCTTTTAACTTGAAATATTTGGGTCATTCATACATTCAAATTAAAATTATCATGTAATCTCAACAAATATTTTTAGTTCTGGAAACTTGACTAGCTTTAACCAGCTAATTCAGTAAATGCTAACTTGCTAATTGGTAACACAATTCTGTGATAGCATTAGCATAGCATAACAATTGCTGAATGAGTATGACAATATAAATCATTTAACATATACCCGTTCTCAAACCAAGCTTATGCTCCACTTGTCACCAGAACCTATCAGAACCAGCATTAACTTCTTGAGCAATTTGAGCTACAGTAGCTTGTCTGTTTGATCAGACCACATAGGCCAGCCTTTGCTCCCCACACTCCCGGTTCTCCACTGTTCCTTCCTTGGACCACTTTTGATAGATACTGACCACTGCAGACCGGGAACACCCCACAAGATGCTAAATGCTAACTTGCTAAATGGTAACACAATGCTGTGATAGCATTAGCATAGTATAACAATTGCTGAATGAGTATGACAATATACACTCACCTAAAGGATTATTAGGAACACCTGTTCAATTTCTCATTAATGCAATTATCTAATCAACCAATCACATGGCAGTTGCTTCAATGCATTTAGGGGTGTGGTCCTGGTCAAGACAATCTCCTGAACTCCAAACTGAATGTCAGAATGGGAAAGAAAGGTGATTTAAGCAATTTTGAGCGTGGCATGGTTGTTGGTGCCAGACGGGCTGATCTGAGTATTTCACAATCTGCTCAGTTACTGGGATTTTCACGCACAACCATTTCTAGAGTTTACAAAGAATGGTGTAAAAAGGGAAAAACATCCAGTATGCGGCAGTCCTGTGGGCGAAAATGCCTTGTTGATGCTAGAGGTCAGATGAGAATGGGTCGACTGATTCAAGCTGATAGAAGAGCAACTTTGACTGAAATAACCACTCGTTACAACCGAGGTATGCAGCAAAGCATTTGTGAAGCCACAACACGCACAACCTTGAGGCGGATGGGCTACAACAGCAGAAGACCCCACCGGGTACCACTCATCTCCACTACAAATAGGAAAAAGAGGCTACAATTTGCACGAGCTCACCAAAATTGGACATCATGCCTTGTTACCACTGTGCAGGCTGGTGGTGGTGGTGTAATGGTGTGGGGGATGTTTTCTTGGCACACTTTTGGGCATCGTTTAAATGCCACGGCCTACCTGAGCATTGTTTCTGACCATGTCCATCCCTTTATGACCACCATGTACCCATCCTCTGATGGCTACTTCCAGCAGGATAATGCACCATGTCACAAAGCTTGAATCGTTTCAAATTGGTTTCTTGAACATGACAATGAGTTCACTGTACTAAAATGGCCCCCACAGTCACCAGATCTCAACCCAATAGAGCATCTTTGGGATGTGGTGGAACGGGAGCTTCGTGCCCTGGATGTGCATCCCACAAATCTCCATCAACTGCAAGATGCTATCCTATCAATATGGGCCAACATTTCTAAAGAATGCTTTCAGCACCTTGTTGAATCAATGCCACGTAGAATTAAGGCAGTTCTGAAGGCGAAAGGGGGTCAAACACAGTATTAGTATGGTGTTCCTAATAATCCTTTAGGTGAGTGTAGATCATTTCACATATACCCGTTCTCAAACCAACCTCATGCTCCACTTGTTTCCATGATGGAAACGCCCCAAAATCCCAACATAACAGAAACTCTTCTAAATTAGCATAGCAAAACATTAAACACTCAATCCCCCACTTAACATTAATCTTGCACAAAGAAACATTATATAACACTCCTCCCTTCCGAGTGTCATGGCAAAGCATGATGGGAAATAAAAAACTCAGCCCAGTTTCAGTTAAATTTAAGTTTGTCTAAATTAAAAGAAACTATTTTATAAAACTCAAAACAATGTAACAATTTAGATTACCTAAATTTGTCAGTTTTGTGAACTCAATAGAGAAAGTTCTAAATACTCAAAAAAGTTAATTTGATTGAAATTCTTAATTATATTGAGCATTAGGGTTTACAGTGTTGACATTGGAAATTGTAGTAAAAATGACAGTGCTGACAGATAAATACATTAATAAATGATAACTTTTGACATTTGAACATGAATAATTACATTAAAAATAACACAAAATAGTAACACAAAACACTGTAATGAAAATGTAATGAAGTTCCAGTGAAATATCTTTACAATCCGCTATGATGTCATTATATCTATCATTATGGTGTATTTTGGTGTAATTAAGTGTCAGTTTCTCTGTTGTGGTGTGTGACAGCTTCTGTCTGGGTAGAAATACACATTTGAGTTTAGAGTCACAGTGTGTCTCTTCCATTTGTTTAAGTAAAAGCAGTTATGTTTAAGAAGGCCAGAAGTATCCATTGTACATGGACAGAATGTGAGCCCTTTACAATGTTAAAAGAATGGGATAGCGTTAATGTTTTTGTGAATGGAAATGTTTATGCATAAACCCATGTAATAGCTGATCACACATGTTCTAGAGAAAGAAATAAAGGACATGATTGGTATGAAACCAGATGCAATTTGAAAGCTTGAAACCAAACTTACAATAGGAAAGTAAAAATTTGTAGGCTTTTTAAGAAATATATCAAGTACTTGTTGAGACTGTGAGAGTGTCAAGTCAAGTCAAGCTCAAGTCACCTTTATTTAGCTCTTTACACAATACAGACTGGGCTTGAAATTAACACCCATGATTGTTGAGTTTTATATATAATATATACATTTTTCACTTGTAGTCTTTTAAAAAGGTATCTGAAATAATAAACTAAGTGCAATGTAGTTTTGTCAAAAATATCGATTTTTTTTTTCCAGGACATATCGATACTGTAATATCTGAAACACTTCAATACTCATTTTCCACAGAACCGTGTATCTCTTTCTCTCTCTCTCTCTCATCTGTCCAACAGTGAATTACACACAAACCCGCCTCTCCTCACTCACTTGTTTAATTTGCTCCGGATGAATATTGTTGCTGTTACAGGGCTTAAATTTCACCGTGGGACTCGCACCCAAAGTGCACGCACATAAAGCTACCTCTCAGCACTAACCTGAGTTCTTTATTGCTGCTTATTGCGCTTAAACAGTTAAATACACACAGTGGGCCTCAGTCATGAAACACAAGCAGAATTTTTTTTTGTGTAAAACGTTCGTAAAGCCATTGTGACGTAAATTTTCGGATTTATGACATTTTTCGTATTTTCAAAATGTCAGCTGGTACGAAAGAAATTGACACCTGCTCCCTACCACATGTAAATTGTGCGTTAAACATTCGAAAGTTCTCAATTAGGTTTACACAATACAGTTTACAATGTTTACGAAGCGATTGTGAATCTGGAGGAAAGTTTTCGGAAAGGTCTGTTTTATGCACAAATTGCTCCGAATTTACTCATATATTTAAAGTTTAATGAATGAGGCCCAATAATATCAAAATGCCGGTCTCGGTGAGTATTCACATAAACACAGTCAGTTCTGTTTTAAGTGAACGTAAACAGCTGAGAAAGAAAATGCATGTGTAACAGTATAATGGATCTGTGTGTCAGGTCTTAAAGTGACAGCACCCTAATATACACTATATTGCTAAAAGTAATCACTTCCATGGCCACAGGTGTATAAAATCAAGCATTAGGCATGCAGACACTTCTACACTTTCTACATTTGAGAAAGAATGGGTCGCTCTCAGGAGCTCAGTGAATTCAAGCATGGACTCAGTTGTTTTTCAGGGGTTGGGCTTGGCCCCTTAGTTCTAGAATATACACTCCTACCAACACTCACACACATCATCAATACATCTCTCTGCACCGGTATCTTCCCTACCACTTTCAAGCAGGCTCGGGTAACCCCACTGCTTAAAAAACCCACACTCAACACATCACTTGTAGATAACTACAGACCTGTTTCTCTCCTACCATACATAGCGAAAACACTTGAACGAGTTGTTTTCCACCAGGTTTCATCTTTCCTCTTACAGTTTAATCAGCTGGACGTAAACCAATCAGGTTTCAAAAAGGGCCACTCAACCAAGACTGCATTACTGTCGGTCACTGAAGCCCTGCGGATTGCAAAAGCTGCTTCCAAATCATCAGTCCTCATCCTCCTCGATCTATCTGCTGCGTTTGACACTGTGAATCATCAGATTCTTCTATCCACCCTCTCATCACTGGGCATCACAGGGATCCCACTCCACTGGTTTGAGTCCTATCTCACAGGTAGGTCTTTCAAGGTTGCCTGGAGAGGGGAGGTATCACAAGCACATCAACTAACCACGGGGGTTCCTCAGGGCTCAGTGCTTGGACCTCTCCTCTTCTCCATTTACACTACATCACTGGGACCCATCATACAGGCACATGGCTTCTCATACCGTTGCTATGCTGATGACATACAGCTCTACCTTTCATTTCAACCAGATGCACGAATCTCACGCTGTCTAGCAGACATCTCGTCATGGATGAAACAACATCACCTGCAGCTCAACCTAGCAAAGACTGAGCTTCTCGTCTTCCTTGCTAATCCGACTCTACAACACAACTTCACCATCCAGCTAGGTTCATCTTTGATTACCCCTTCAGAGTCGGTCAGAAATCTTGGAGTAATCTTTGATGACCAGCTGTCCTTCAAAGACCACATTTCAAAGACAGCTCGGTCATGCAGGTTTGCGCTGCACAACATCAGGAAGATCAGACCATTCCTTACAGAGCATGCAACACAGCTTCTTGTCCAAGCCCTGGTCATTTCTAGGCTTGACTACTGCAATGCGCTTCTGGCTGGACTTCCATCGTGTGCAATCAAAACACTTTAAATGATTCAGAACGCAGCAGCACGTCTTGTCTTCAACGAGCCCAAAAGGGCCCATGTCACACCTCTCTTCATCTCTCTGCACTGGCTACCACTCGCTGCCCGCATTAAGTTTAAGGCTTTGACGCTTGCTTATGGATCCACCACAAGCTCAGCACCCGCATACTTCGACTCTCTCCTATGAGTCTACACCCCCACCACAAGCCTCCGCTCAGCTAAGGAGCGGCGGCTTGAGTTACCATCCCAGAGAGGCATGAAATCCCTCTCCAGAACTTTTTCATTCACTGTTCCCGGCTGGTGGAACGATATTCCCACCTCCATCCGGATGGCAGAATCACTGACATCATTAAAAAAACAGCTAAAAACCCATCTCTTCCGTGAGCACTTAATCTTATCATAAAAAAAAAAATTCTAATTCTTTTTCCTCTATCCTTCTCTACACCCTCCCTATTCTAGCTTAGGCTACTCTGAGCAATGTCCGAAACTTAGTATTTAAGGCACTTTTTGCGCTTCTTCGCCTCTTCATAACGGATCGCTTCCTGTACTCCTCAGTTGTAAGTCGCTTTGGATAAAAGCGTCTGCTAAATGCATAAATGTAAATGTAAATGTAGTGAAAGGAACTCAACTCAATGCAACTTAATGCTTCAGCATACCAAGACATTTTGGACAATTTCATGCTCCCAACTTTTTTGTGGGAACAGTTTGGGGATGGCCACTTCCTGTTCCAACATGACTGCGCACCAGTGCACAAAGCAAGGTCCATAAAGACATGGATGAGCGAGTTTGGTGTGGAGGAACTTGACTGGCCTGCACAGAGTCCTGACCTCAACCCGATAGAACACCTTTGGGATGAATTAGAGCGGAGACTGCGAGCCAGGCCTTCTCATCCAACATCAGTGCCTGACCTCACAAATGTGTTTCTAGAAGAATGGTCAAAATTCCCATAAACACACTCCTAAACCTTGTGGAAAGCCTTTCCAGAAGAGTTGAAGCTGTTATAGCTGCAAAGGGTGGGCCAACTACATATTAAACCCTACGGATTAAGAATGGGATGTCATTAAAGTTCATGTGCATGTAAAGGCAGGCGTCCCAAAACTTTTGGCAATATAGTGTACCTGCTGCCAAATTATGAGATAATATTATAAATATATATATGCCAGTTCAGTGCAGTCAGATCAATAATATTGTTGAATATTAAGTATCCCCAACTAAGCAAGCCAGAGGTGACAGTGGCAAGGAACTCCATCAGGTGACAGAATGGAGAAACCTTGTGAGAAACCAGGGCCAGTTCTCCCCTGGTCAACAAACAAACACTATGATTTAGGTTGCATTACAAGTCAGAATTCAGAGGTTGGCTTTGAAAGGTGGCTTTAACACAAAGAACCATTCAGCATAAAATGGTTACAATATGGTTCTAAATAGAACTATTACAATGTGTAAAGAACCTTTAAAGAGCCATCATGTTTTAGAGTGGAAATGGAACGTTCACTGAGTATTTTAACTTTGTCTCTTTATGCAAGGCCATTGGGACTTTGCAAATATTCATAGCAAGCAATTGTTTTGCAAAAGTCCAGAAGTGTTTCACCCCTCCCCGTGCCGAGAAATCGTCCAATCAGGAGGTGCTCAGTGTATCATTACACACCCTACTGCACAGCTCAAATGAGCACGGATAGACGAGGAAACTGACTTCAGCCAGCCAAACCAAACTAAAACAAATGCTGCATATCAGACATGCTCCGGTGCATGTATGATTCATCCGGCTGGGTAAACTGTTTTTCTTTTTAGGTGTTTGCAGAATGCCTCCAAGTGCTCGTTGTTATTGTGTATTGCTCCATGCACCCCAGCTTATGTGCCACTGAGATTGTTTTCAACTGGAAAATTATATCAAACCAAACAACAACACCTGAAACCATATGAAATGAAATTAATCGAGTTACTGATTTGGAAACTCGAGCCATATGTGGAAATGAACTACAGCAGGATTTGCAGGTATTTGACAGTGTGTGAAGCAGAGAGGCGTTTATCTTATCCTAATTACACATTTAAATGAAACATTATATAACTGACTTTGTTCCTTTTCATTCATAAATGACTATGTGGTTTCTTCTCATTTTTGTATGAAAACTGTCACAAACAATAACCGTAACAGCTGTAAACAGCACTTTTTAATGAAGGTCTTTAAGAAATTACTACATAGTAATTTTTGTCTGACAAGTCCACTGGTTCGAGTAGCATCACTGAACTCAAGACGTCACATACCTCAATGCTCCTTTAACACGTTGTTGTTTTGCTAGACTAATATAGCGTGAGGATGCTAGTCTTTCTTTCTTTAACATTTGATCAAACCAATTTTAAACTCCACCTCGGGCGTGCATTATTTTTCAATAATTCCTTACATTGATTCAATACGTTCCTTACATAACAGAGCTCAAAAGAACTAAAATTGCTTTAAAATCTCCATATAGACCTACTATGAGCTCTGAGGATTTGTAATGATGGAAAATGCTTCTCTATAAGTCAGAAATGTCTTTTTTTTAAACATAGTGTTATATTGCCAAATTCCTGGTGAAGTACAACACTATACCAACCATCCTGAAATGAGATCCACGAATCAGACTTAATGTTACCATGGAAATTATAATTTTGGCTAAGTAGCGGGCTAAGTGAAGTCAGCCAAAAAAAAAAAAAAAAAACAGGTAGTAAGTTTCCAGACAGATTCCGTTAAATTACAGCAAATAACTATTTCACAAAATTACATGCAAAAACTGTAAAAATACAGTTACAATCAAAATGTATTAAATTACAGTATATTACTGTTGATAATTGCTTATTAAACCATGGAAAAACTGATAAATAATGTAAAATTACATAGAAAACAATAACTTTCAGGTTAAACTGTTCAGGTTTTATAAAGTTATTTTATAATAATGCTTTGTCTATACAGTAATTTACTTTTAAAATATACTGTAGTTTTTCAGTGTAAGAAATGATTTATTCAAATGCAAACACAAACGTTTGTATATTTACATATTTTTCACCATATTTTTACAGATCCAATCTCACAACTTCTTTGACCAATCTCTAAATTAAGTGCTTAGAAATAGCAACATTTACAAGCAATTTCTGTTAAATTAACAAAATTTATAAGTACAGAATACATGCTTTTAATCAAAGGAACCTGCAGATTTACAGTATTAGTCATTGTACAGAAATGTTGTCAAGATACGTGAATGATAGGAAATACTATTATTTAGAACACTGCTGTATACCTTTATACTGTAACATTGCTGTTATTATTTTATACATTTACAATTACATTTGATCCAAAGTGACTTGCAAATTAAGAGAACAGCAGAAACCACAATAGGTGCAGACGGATATGAGAGTGGATTATAGGATTTTTAGGTAGTAAAGTATTTCACATCAGTTATTTCATCATTTGCGATTATGTTACAACTGTGCGCTTCCCAAAGCCAACTATGGTCGCAAGTTCTATTGTTACCAACACAATTCAATGGACCTTATGACCATAGTTGGCTAACAATGCTTTTGGGAAACGCACCACTGAATGAGCAGAGTCTCTTGTTTAATTTGATATATATCATCCACACAAGCTGTTCACTTACATGAAAAGAGAAATCATAACTATTTTATGAGTTGGTGCTTTCTTATGAATTAATTTGTTTTAATTCACACATGAATGTTGACTCCTAAACCCTTGATAAGCATGAGCAGATTGTATGAAAACATTTAAATGAGATTCATATGAATTCACCAAAACATAAAATAGTTATGAATTGCCATGTGAAAGTGATTATCTGTGTCTGTATCTGTTTTGGAAAGGTTTTCGCATTGTGTTTCCTGTTTGAGATTGTTTCTATGGTTTTCTATGTCATTGATTTGATTACCATGTGCACCTGTTCTTCATTTCTTTGATTAGTTTGACTTGTGTATTTAAGCTCTGTGTTTATTTCAGTTCATTGTCTGTACTCGACTCGTCAACATTATACACAGTTGTTCTGTTCATGTTTTGAAGTTAAGAGTATTTTGTTCTGAGCTCCTTGCTAAAGGTGGGGTAAGTGCTTTCTGGTAACCGATGTTGATTTCAAATCACCAAAACAAACACGCCCCTATTTTGATAGCTCCACCCCACACATATGTAACCCAGGCAACGACTATGGCGGACTCTGCTGTGCCAGCCGACCGAGGGTATGATGTCATCGATAAGTGAAAGCAATGTGTGTTACTATGGTAATCCAGGTCGAATGTTCAGTGAAAAAGTCATCCCTTACATCCCAAAAACACAAACACAGTTCTCATGAACAACTCGATAGCACAAGCACGACAGTCCAACTAACGAACATATTACAATTATGACAAAATTAGAGGGTTATCCTCTTGAGTTCTCTCCAGTGCTGGAAAGCTGATACTTCTTGCCTGACCATAAGTCTTCTTTTGTTCCACATACACTCACCTAAAGGATTATTAGGAACACCTGTTCAATTTCTCATTAATGCAATTATCTAATCAACCAATCACATGGCAGTTGTTTCAATGCATTTAGGGGTGTGGTCCTGGTCAAGACAATCTCCTGAACTCCAAACAGAATGTCAGAATGGGAAAGAAAGGTGATTTAAGCAATTTTGAGCGTGGCATGGTTGTTGGTGCCAGACGGGCCAGTCTGAGTATTTCACAATCTGCTCAGTTACTGGGATTTTCACGCACAACCATTTCTAGAGTTTACAAAGAATGGTGTGAAAAGGGAAAAACATCCAGTATGCGGCAGTCCTGTGGGCAAAAATGCCTTGTTGATGCTAGAGGTCAGAGGAGAATGGGCCGACTGATTCAAGCTGATAGAAGAGCAACTTTGACTGAAATAACCACTCGTTACAACCGAGGTATGCAGCAAAGCATTTGTGAAGCCACAACACGCACAACCTTGAGGCGGATGGGCTACAACAGCAGAAGACCCCACCGGGTACCACTCATCTCCACTACAAATAGGAAAAAGAGGCTACTATTTGCACGAGCTCACCAAAATTGGACAGTTGAAGACTGGAAAAATGTTGCCTGGTCTGATGAGTCTCGATTTCTGTTGAGACATTCAGATGGTAGAGTCAGAATTTGGCGTAAACAGAATGAGAACATGGATCCATCATGCCTTGTTACCACTGTGCAGGCTGGTGGTGGTGGTGTAATGGTGTGGGGGATGTTTTCTTGGCACACTTTAGGCCCCTTAGTGCCAATTGGGCATCGTTTAAATGCCACGGCCTACCTGAGCATTGTTTCTGACCATGTCCATCCCTTTATGACCACCATGTACCCATCCTCTGATGGCTACTTCCAGCAGGATAATGCACCATGTCACAAAGCTCGAATCATTTCAAATTGGTTTCTTGAACATGACAATGAGTTCACTGTACTAAAATGGCCCCCACAGTCACCAGATCTCAACCCAATAGAGCATCTTTGGGATGTGGTGGAACGGGAGCTTCGTGCCCTGGATGTGCATCCCACAAATCTCCATCAACTGCAAGATGCTATCCTATCAATATGGGCCAACATTTCTAAAGAATGCTTTCAGCACCTTGTTGAATCAATGCCACGTAGAATTAAGGCAGTTCTGAAGGCGAAAGGGGGTCAAACACAGTATTAGTATGGTGTTCCTAATAATCCTTTAGGTGAGTGTATATCTTCCACATTTTCTAAAGCATTTTTGAAATACCACTTACCCCACCTTTAATAAACTACTGTTGCCATTAGATCCTGCTTTTGTCATCTTTATTTGCAACCAACACTGAGACCATGAGTGTTGTCATGACTGACCATACCCAGTTTTAAACACTAGTTTACTTAGTTCTGTCAGGACCACTATCGTCAAAGATGATTGATTGACTATTAGCATACAGTTTGGATTGGCGGTATGGTTCTGTTCTGGGCAGGAACTCCCTGTGCATCCATGCAGCCTAGCATGGATAAGAGCAGGGAGAGCAGCAATAACCCCCCTTAGGGTAAACAGAACAGAATCAACATAATGTATTGCAGATATCAATAATGTCAATATTAAATGTACAAAATAATTCGGGAATTTAGTTTGATTCAAGGGGAATCAGAATACCAAATCCTGACTGGACGAGAGGAGGAGCTGGGGATGGAGGAGGGTAAATGAGCTCTGGAGAACGCGATAGCTGCTGATAGTACTGAAGGAGCTTATATATGTATGCTGTGATATAGGTAGATGTGATCAGCTGACAGTCAGCTGATGCAAGCTTGACTAACGTGACCTGCCAGAACTGACGCTACGCTTGATTTCTATACTGGATTCACAAAAATGCATGAAATGAGAGATTGAATTGACCTACATTTGCCAGTGATAATACATTACACACACAATGATAGAGTTGTGTGTATTTGTTCTATATTTAGGGGCCAAGCACACTTCCTATTATTATGAGTCTATGGCAGCCCATAGAACTGCTTGTGGGAAAGATATGAAATTTGGCACAAAGATAGAGGACAGTCTGAAATGTCACCATAGCAAATTTGGAGTCTCTATCTTAAACCCTCTAGCGCCACCTACTGTCCAAATTTGCGCTCACGTTTATGCTATATAAGTTTTATAACTTTTGAAAGTAAGAAACAAAATTTGATTTTCATGAAAATTGAACCAGAGCGTCTGCTTATAACTTCTGAACGGTTTGGCCAAGAATCACAAAACTTTGGTGAAGCATACCGATTTGAACGATATGCAATTTTCCCATGTCAGCCATTTTGGGCATTGACCATTTTAAATTTTGTCATAAAATGCTATATTTTATGAACGCATTGGTGTATCGTTACGAAACTCAGTATGTGTCTTCGGCACCATGCCCTGAAGGTACTCAAACATTTTTGGGGAGCTCCACCTTGTGGTCAAATATTATAATGCAATTTCAAAAAAATTCGAATAGCTTTTGATTAGTTTTGTCTATTGTAATGAAACTTAATAGATTCCTTGGGTCATGCCGAGAACATAGATACCAATTTTGCTACTGTCTGCCGAACTTCTTGTCCGTCATTTTGATTTTCTTTCAAAATCTACTTTTTCAAACTCCTCCTAGACCATGATGCCAAAATGACTGAGGCTGTATCTCTACAATTCTTTGACATATTGACACCAAACTTTGCATTTGTCATTGTAACCTTATTCTGACCACACCAAATCAGTTTTGTAACTAGTGATTGTATTTATGATTTTTCAGTCATTTTGCCTGAAATCATCCTGATATGTCTTTAATTGCTCATTGTTGTACTTTTGCTGATGCTCCCAGCCATGCTGGCTTGACTTATAGTGCCTTCTTTGTGCTTGGCCCCTTAATTGCTGCTTGCAGCTATATTTGGTAAAAAATAGGTAAAACTTGAAGGATCTGCTGCTAACATCTTGGTGCCAGAGACTACCGGACACCTTCAGGGGTCTTTTAGAGCCCTGTTTTGGCAGCACGCAGACCAAAAGCATATTAGAGTTTATATTATATATCATATTATGTTCATAATGTTTTGCCTCATATACTGTATAGGCTCAGGTTAATGTGTGCTGTGTTACAAAGCCTTTCTGCTGCTATACTTGAGTATAGAAGACTGACGACAGGTTGATGATTATTGTAAGTAATATGGTCTGATGTCAAGGCATCAAAAAATAACAGACACCATCCCCTCCTCTTCATTCACTGACCACACCTCCTGCTCTGAGGATGATGGAGAGAAAGTAGCAGAATCAGAGTGAGTGAAGGAGCAGTGGGAGTAGATGTGTGTGAAAACGGCACTCTCAGCTCTTTCTGTGTGAAGATGCACGACCATCTGCGGGAATACGCTCGCACGTCTGGACGTCATTTGTCCAGTGTGGAGTGATATTATGTGAGTGTGTGTGTGTGAGAATGCCAGCAGTAGTTCTGTCAGATGATGTATGTGTTTCTTCGGTGCTGTGATTAGTGCTGTGGTGTGGGGGAGCTAGACTCACCTCATCAGTTCCACTCACTGTCACACACATACACACACGCACTCACACACACACGCACACACACACACACACACACACACACACACACACACACACACAAACACACACACACACACACACACACACACACAGACACACACACTTTGTGTTTTCATGTTTTATGTGGACTTTCCATAGACATGGTTTTTATACTGTACAAACTGTATATTCTCTCCCCTTACACTAACCCTACCTCTAAACCTACCCCTACACCTACCCATCATACACAACTACAGGCATTTTTACATTTTCAAAAAAACATCACTTAGTATGATTTATAAGCTGTTTTCCTCATGGGGACCAAAAATGTCACCACAAGGACAAGGATTTCGGATATTGCCAACTTTGTAGGGACATTTTGTCCCCATAATATAGGGTTTGCCAGGACACACACACACATCTGGTTCACGTCTTTGTGGGGACTCTCCATAGACGTAATGGTTTTTATACTGTACAAACTGTATATTCTCTCCCCTTACACTAACCCTACTCCTACACCTACCCATCACGCTAAACTTTTTTACATTTTCAAAAACAAAAAAACAAAAAAAAACCTCATTCTGTATGATTTATAAGCTTGTTTCCTCATGGGGACCTCAATTTAGGTCCCCACAGTGACACGAGTCTCCATCAGTGTGTTTTTAGATTAAAAAATATTTATTTGATATAAGAATGCTGTTTTGTCAGATTACTAGCTAACTTTGGGAGACAAATGTTTCCCGAAGAACAGCCCAGTGAAAATTGTATTTTATTTTATTTTATTTTTTATTTTATTTTACCGACCCTCCGACCTGTCCCTGTTCATTCAGCCTCTATCCCTCTTTGTGTGTGTGTAACAGACACAGTGTGCAGATTTCACTAAAGCGACTGGAGGTAAGTGTTGTCCCTACATTTGTCTTAATTAATCTTTAATGAAACGGCCACATCTTACCCCCCACCCCCCTCCCCCTCTCTCTCATAAATGAAAGATGTAGCTGAGCAGTGCTGGTCTCAGTGTATTTTTAAGGTTGAGCTGCTCTTGAATCCAGCAGGTATTCTGGCCCTCATGTTCGCTGCATGGTTTTCTTCTTCTCTCTAATATTTGACTAGCTGCTTTCTCCCAGGTCAGGTTCAGGTTCCTTCTGATGTATAGACGTTTTATTTAAAGGTGTAGCATGTAATTTCTGTGAGACTTTATTTTGGCAGTTCTGTTTAGTATGGCGTTAATGGCACAGAAAATAGACATTTTACTTCTAAACTGTAAAACGTGGAAACATGCTATTTCTACTTGTTTTAACCCATAAAAATTAGTTTATAGCTGATTCAGTTATGTTACTTTAATACTTTAGACTTTTAGAGAAAACCAGTCAATTTAGATGTTACCATACCATTTTTTTTTCACACACCTTTGTGCTGACTGTCATTTGCAGGAGAAAATGAGCATGCTCTTCCCGAACTTTCATTTCAGGCTGCATTTTGCTTCAGGTTTTACACTGGTGTGACTCTGCAGAAGTTCTGTCTTGACTGTGGTCGTGGGGTGCAAATGGGGGCCTTGTCCAGTGTGACACCAAGATTCTTGGCTCTTTAAATGAATCACTTTTCTTTTCTGTGAAAATGGTGAGCTTGCATATGTAAAAAGCCATGATAGGCTATGACTTTGCAAAGTGATTATGTGTAAAGAGAGAAGCTGAAATAGATCCATTCTGTAATATCTGGTAGGTCCTGTTCTGGAGGTAGGACTTGAACCCTGTGAATCTCCATACAACCATACAAAATATGAACAATTCCTCTGGCCGATTCATGTGTTCTTCACTCACACTCTCTCTCTCTTTCCCTGATCAGTGAGGCCTTTAAGAGTCTGTGCCTGGTTCGTCAAAACTCTGTCACACAGCCATTCTTGCATCACATCCCAACAAAAACACTCTAAGCAAAATCAATTGGCTGTTTTTCTTCAGAGCAAAATCTATCACTCAGATCCCTGTAACATACACACATACACACACACAGCCGACTGTTTTGGAGCAATGTTGAATTTTGGACGCAAGCCTGTTACCATCTCAATCACAGATGGAAATGGTCATTTACAGCCAATACAGTAAATTTAGCATAGTAAATATATGGCTTTTAAAGCTTTTTAACAGTTATAGCCCCACCTATGGGCCGATCTCCATAAAAGTATGCATGCTTCTTTAGAGTCATGTGCCGCATGTGCTCACGTAATGATGCGCAGTTCTGAGTTTTCGTTTAGGAACGATAGGCTTTTGGGTGGACTTGGCCATGCCTGTTTTTTAAATGACACTGCTATAGTTATCCAAAGGCCAAAGTTCAAACTTTTTTTAATAACTATTGATCTAGAGAGTCCAGAGAATTGTGCTGCCGTGGTTTTATCGAGGTTGAGCCAAAAACCTAGGACTAGTTAGCTAAAGTTGGTTTTTGAAATAATCTCCGATATTTAACAAGGGCTGTGAGTCAAACAGGACCACTGAGTTTCATTCCGATCGGCTTCCGTTAAACTTGTCTGATAGCTGCTCAATCTTCATTGGCCGATGGAGGACATGTTTTTTGAGATACGTCAGTGTCCGCATATACAATCATGGCACCTCAGACAAAGACACTGCATGCCAATTCTCAAGTCAATCGGACTAACGGTGAAGTAGTTATAGCCATTTTCATGTGTTTTTCATGTTATAGCGCCACCAAGTGGCCAGTCGCCGCGTCATTAAACCCCTAATTGTCTATTGTCAATAGTGTAGGGATGTATGAAGCATAGCTCACACAGAAGTCACTTTCCAAGTGACCAACTTGAATCCATTGTTGCTCTCACACGAAATTTCTGATTACATGGATTTCTATTGAAATAACTGGATTTCATCCATGAAAATTCATCAAACAACAGTAAAGGTGACTGCACTATATAAAATGACAGCAGAATATTAGATGGAAAACCAGGATGATTGCATGATGCTTTGAGACAGTGCTGTTGCTCTGCTTACATCCCAGGTGTCCTTGCTTTTCCTGCAAAGTTTAGTTATAATCCTAATGAAATGCACTTGAAACAGCTAATACAAGTTTACTAGAAACTTCTGGGGCCCTATTTTAATGATCTGAGTGCATGGTCTGAAGCTCATGGCGCAGGTGCACTGCGTGTCTGAATCCACTTTTGCTAGTTTAACAACGGAAAAAACGGTCTGCGCGCCAGGCGCATGGTCCAAAAGGGTTGTACCTAGTCTCTTACAGTTTTTTTCAATTGCTAACAAGCATTGTTTCCAAACTCTTCATACAGTCTGCATTACCAAGGTACATTTTGGCCAAACAGTTAATCTAACCTCCAAAACTCACTCAAACCAACAAAACACTTCATACATGTCTCAAAATAAGCTTGTTCCACCAATCACTGGCAACAAATTCTCATTCAGAAAACATGCATGTCACTCATAACACACTGACCTAAAAAACACTAGCAACAGGGAGCATTACATAAATTATGACCTTTTATTTTTAAAGTTTTCACATAAACAGTATTTCATTATAGAATAACAGATTTTTTATTTATTGAATGTACTAAAGCATACTTATGTAACAATAATGAATCAGAAATAATTTGTTTTCTTTGAATATAGTACTTTATTTGTGAAAATACTTTATTTGTGAAAATACATCAACAACACGTGTAGTCGATCACTCATTGTAAAGTCCTGTGACGGTTCTAGTCCTCCCTCTCTCTTGCATTAGGCCACAAGTTCTCATCAACACCACATCTGATGTCTTCTCTGGCAATGCATCTATTGGAAAGTATCTATTGGAATGTCTAATCCAACCCTGGCAGTCTTCAGAAGAAATGTCTCCACACCCCGCATTCATTGCCTCCAGTAAAGTCATCTGGTCATGTGGATGGTGGTCATAAACCTTCCACCACCATGCAGAGAAAAACTCCTCTATGGGGTTTAAGAAGGGGGGAGTATGGAGGCAGGAATAATACTGACATCCTGGGATGTGCTGCGAACCAGTCTGTGACTGCAGCAGAGTGATGGAATGCCACATTATCCCACACAACATGAAGGTAGGGCAGTTTGATACCCCTTGCCTTCTCTCCTCTGCTGGCACAAGTTAATTATGCAGGTCATTCAGAAAAGAAATAAGCCTCTCTGTATTGTAGGGGCCAATGAGTGGTTTGTGTAACAGCAAACCATCATTGGACAGTGCTGCACACATCGTGATGTTAGCTCCTCTCTGGCCTGGGACATCCACGGTTGCTCTCTGTCCAATCACATTTCTTCCCCTGCGTCGTGTTTTTGCCAAGTTGAATCCAGCTTCATCCACAAAGATAAAAGTATGTGGAGTTCGGCTGGCTTCCATCTCCATTACCCTCTAAATTACAGACAGTTTTACAGTAATTTACATTATGCATAACTGTATGTGGTTACTGAACAGACATCTTACCTGGACATATGATACTGGAGTTCTTTCACTCGTTAAAAGTTTCTCTCAAAGGGTACAGTGTGCAATTGATTAATCCTTATTTTATGTTTCCCTAGGCAATTGTCGTTGTGCTGACCATATTCACATTACCAAAAGTGATATTGTCTGCCAGCACTCTATCCCGAATTTCCTGCAGTTTTATTGCATTGTTGGCAGTTACCATGTCAACAATGGCAATTTCCTGCAGATCTGAAAAGATTCTGCCTCTCCCTCCTCTCTGAGGCAACCTTTGGATCCTAAAATACAACAATTACTGTATTGTTTCCAAATTTTAACATATTGTATTGTACTGTAATATGTATCATCTCACCTGTTGTCTTGCCAGAAAATTCGTACTATTGACACAACTGTTGAGCTGTGCAGATTTGGTTGCAGTCCTTAGACCGGCCTCTCTCAAAGTGAGACCATGGTTCACAACATGGTCAATAATTGTGGCCTTTATTTCATCAGATATCACCGCTCTTGGTCTTCCTCTCCTTTATCCTCGACGCACTCTCCCTCGTACCACTCCTCTTTCCCCACCAACCTGTCTTCTGTTATCCATATTTTCAAACAAAATCAGTTCCAAGCTATCCCCTTTAACATGGTAATGAGACTAAAGCAGGACACCTGGGTTGGCTTTGAGCTGAAATTGCAATTAGCTTGGAATGATTATTATTTCATTTTCTGCTAAGAATTCTATATTTCAAAATAATCACTGCAGAAATGCTTGAAATTTGAAATCATTCTGATTTGAAAGTGCTTTTATCAGTTTTGAAAGCAGTGTGTTAGCATATGAAAAATATCCTGCAAATATATAGCTTTTTGCAGTTTGTGGAGTATGAATGACAAAAGTGTTTGTGGATTTCGAAAAATGTGGTGATTGAATACATTTTGTCTGAAAGCAATAAAAAAATTATTCACAGTTTGGTCCGTATACACTTGTGTGTCGCTGAATGTGTGAAAAGTTTTGAAAATGTGGTTTCACTAGTGAACAATGCTTGTTAGCAATTGAAAAAAATTTAAATGAGTCACGGGTGTGTTTTGGGTGTAATAAACCAATCAGAGTCTCATCTCCCATTCCCTTTAAAAGCCAGTTGCGCTTGCACCATGACGGATTCGCTATTTACATGGAGGAATTTGTGAGCAGAAAGACTGAACGCTTCACCAGAGAGGAATCCTTTTATTTTTAATATTTAAAATGTTTGTGGGACACACCTGACATACATAATCAGATGACAACTGTATGAAGCTGCAGTTTGTATGTGGCCCTGGTGAAGCCTGAACCTACAGTATCATTGAGGAAAGTAGACGTATCTTCACCATTTACGGCCATCAGGACTATTTTCACCTGTTTTGTCCTTCAAAGACTGAGCACAGTCACAAAGAGGCATGTGGTAAATAAATGACTCTTGACTTCGGCTGTGGGGAACAGCAGGAGAAATAAAATCACTTATTTTAAATCACAGCAGTATAGATGATGGAAATTTGAACTTGACTTGTTT